>JAOTRC010000003.1:24646844-24659257 GCA_027497675.1 Cyprinella lutrensis
TAAATGAACAGAGAGAAAGAAGTGACGAGCGAGCAGCATTATAGAAAGTGGTTTCCCCCCTGTACTCGTTACATCACAGTTGGGTATTCACACCAGCTATGTGTTGCTCGTTTGGGAATGCAGCATGCCCTGTCAACTCTCGAGGGGGCGATCGTGGCGATCACTCTTTGAGGAGGGCAGCTCGCTGTGCGTTACCCGTGGCGCGGGGTCCATATTCTGTAAAGGCAGAGCAAAGAAGCTTGCCGTGGGGTTCGCAGATGGATTTTAACCGATGAGATCCAGTGCCTCTGTCCCAGGGTTGGAAGCACGCATTGCGGTTACTTCCGCTCAGGCTGAGGCACATGATGTTCAGCAGCTCCAATTATCCAGTTCCGAGGAGCTAGATATTGAAAGTGTTGGAACTGAGGAGACTGGAGACTCGCATACAGCCTTCTCGCCTGTGTTTACCCTTTTTCCCAGATCTTCACACTGAGGTGTCGAAGACCTGGGCTAGACCTGTATCTAGAAAAATTTACAGTAATCAGTCTAATGCTTAGAGAGGCACAACTGCACCCCTGCTTGTATTGCTTCGATTCTCACTGCTGTAAATCAGATCAAGCTGGGCCAGTTACTTACTGGGAAACGGTTCCAGAGACCATCCGCTCAGACAGCACATTGGTGGTCTCCTACATAAACTATCCAGGGGGTCTGTGGTTGTGCCCATTGTTCAAGCTAGTTCGTCAGATCCTTCTATAGTCCCAGGGGAAACTTCTATTTTTGAGAACGATTTATCTCCCAGGGTATCTGAATCGGGAGGCAGACATCCTGTCGAGGCAGGGGACGAGGCCCGGGGAATGGAGACTTCATTCCGATGTGATGGAGCTCCTTTGGGAATATTTCGGTCGTGCCGAGGTAGACCTGTTCGCTTCCCAAGAGACATCACACTGTCTTCTGTGGTTTACTCTCAGCCTTCCAGCCCCACTGGGATTGGACGCTATCGTACAGGCGTGGCCGAGGTCATGTCTGTATGCATTTCCCCTGATTGCTCTGCTCCCAGGAGTTCTGGAAAGGGTTAGCCGAGACAGAGTCAGACTACTCCTAATAGCCCCATTCTGGCTGGCCTGAGTATGGTTTTCGGACCCCTTCTTGACAGCTCTCCCCTTGAGATTCTGATCAGGAGGGACCTACTATCTCAGGCGAGTGGGTCGATCCTTCACCCCCGCCCAGAGCTATGGAGACAGTGGGCTTGGCCTCTGAGGGGGCTCAGCGCATAGAATCCCGTCTCTCGACTGAGGTCATCAAGACTATTCTCCAATCCAGAGCTCCCGCTACAAGGAAGCTATATGCTGTGAGGTGGAACATTTCACCTCTTGGTGTGGAGAGCAACCAACAGGACCCAGTTAACTGCCCCGTTGGTACAGTGGTACTCCACACTGAAGGTATATGTGGCGGTCTTAGCTGCTTACCATGCCCATTTGAGTGGATTTTCTCTTGGGAGACACCCACTTATATCTCGCTTCCTTCTTAGCACTTTGAAGCTGAGGTCAGCAGTATGCACGAGGGTGCCTTCATGGGACTTGGCCCCTTGAAAAGGTTTCAGAGAAGTTCCTCACTCTCAAAACTATGTTCCTGCTTGCTATTTCATCTCTCATAAGAATTTGAGACATTCAAGCACTCTTGGTTGCCCCCTCATGCCTGGAGTTCTCACCTGGCATGGCTAAGGCCTTCCATATCCTTCTATCCTAGGCTAGGTTATGTTGAATAAAAAAGTTCCAACTACTGAAGTTAGACCTGTCATACTGCAGCCTTTTTGTTCTCCTCCATTTCTGAACTTAATTTGCTCTGCCCAGTCAGGGCTCTAGATATGTATGTCCACAGAGCTGCCCTGTGCAGGAAGTCTGAACAGCTGTTTTTTTTTGTTTTGGGTCTCCCAACAAGGGGTACCCTACATCTAAGCAAAGGATGAGCAAATATGTGGTCGAGGCCATCTCACTTGCTTACAAGTCGGTCAGTCAGCCTTTGGCTGTACGGGCTCATTCTACCCATAGTATGGCTACTAGGGTTTTATAGTCTCGATTTTAGCTCCACTCGTGGGGCGCAAGTTCTTTCGTTAGCCTGTGCGCCCTGATTACACACTACAGAGACTTGCTTGTATGGCGATGTGGGTATTGTGCTCCCGCCGCGTTCTCCACGCAGCGGTAGTTATCTGAAGGGGAACATCCCGGGTTACGTATGTTATATGTAAGCTATTTCGCTTGTGTTCTGAGGGTTGCTTTACAGTTTCCTGGTCGGAGACGTAACTCGCCTACTACGTTCCGTCTCGCCATTGACTGATTTCATTCATGCTTCAGATGCACTAAGCTGGAGGTATTCTCACCGTGTTTTCCACACAGCGTCTGTTCCCTTCGGGGAACTAGGGTTACATACGTAACCCGAGACATTTCTTAACTGTTACCATCCCACTAGCACTGTTTTAGCACTGTTTTTTATACAAATTATGTAGGAACAGTAATAGATGAATTTATGACAAGTAAAATTCAAAAAATGTACATCATAACAGATGTTCTGACCTTTGAAACAAAAAGTCGATGCACACTTAATACTTGAAACTTTGGTTCCCTTTCGTTGAGACACGAGCTCCGTCGGATGACGACGAATGGGGTTTCGCTTAGAAAGGCTATCGACTTTGAGTATTACAAAACAAGCCAATGGCAAAGAAATGCCATGGGTCTACGGAATTTGCGTAGCATATCTCTGCCTTACCTCGTGGGTATAAAAGGAGGACGCCAGCAACCACTCCTGTAGCCTACTCTCTATCAATCTTCGAGAATCTTCTAGACAAGCAGTTTCCAGTCGGTGTTAGTGTGAAGGCCAGTTCCAGCGAGTTTCATATTCCTGCCTGCTAAACTGAACAGAGTGCATGTTTCTCTCTGGGCGTTTCAGCACTGCTGCAAGATTTTCTCTCACAAAAAGAGTGTGCATGCATCACATCTTTTTAAAGTCGCGTCATTCTAAAGACGATTTGCCTGTGTATTTCAAATTCGTAATACGGTATTACGGTATTCGGAGTACGGTATTCTGGTAGATTTTGCTGATGGGCACTAGCAGTGTTTTGACTTGTTTGGGCTCCGATCGCGCTCAGACAGCGCTCGTGAATGAGTCCCATTTTCCCAGAGGGAACGTGACCATCGCAAGGTAATGGTAGAGACTCAATGAGGTCAATAGCGTAAGAGTACCCTCATCCAGTCCCAATCTATTTTTCTCCACGTGAGATAATACTTCAGCTGGTGGCCAGGGTGACCTAATACGGCAGGTCTGGAACTAAACCGACTTAAATTCGTCGTTCCACACCCTGTCTTTCACATTGCAACCCATGTGATCCCGAGTGAGTTCACCGGCCCGCTCGTTTCATTCGGTCCCCCAGCTGATGAAATCATGTATATCGGGGGTGGTGAACCCAAATCCTTTCTACCCGGATGTGCATGAAGAGGACATGAGATCATGGAGTCTCCTTTGACTTTTCGCGACTGCTTAGCGGCCTCTTCTGCCTTCTCTGCCCACGCAGAGTACACTGGGGTTTCCCCCGTGGAGTGTTCTGTGGCAACACTTATGTGTCTCCCCACTGCAAGTTTTTTGTTTATTCCGGTGGCAAGGACCTACAGAGCTGCGGGGCAGGCTGCCACCTCACTACATGTTATTGCCATCTTTTTGGGTGCTCAATGACATGCACGAGGGTAGGGCTGATTCACGGCTCATCCAAGAGCAGCCTGCCGTCACCGACCTTGCTCTATGAGTGACGAAGGTGACCGCACACTTCCTGAATCAGGTGATGTTCACATGCGTGGTCAGACATTTCTGGCTTAACCTGGTTGATGTGCTCGAGGGACACCGGGCCGCTATGCCGTCCACGTCCGGGCTGGTCATTCCACTTCGCTGTACCACCGAGGGGACGTCTTTGGTTCGCGTGACCCCGCTGGCACAGTCATTGGGAGCCTCTCTGAGCTTCCCAACCTGTCTTGCTGGGTCGCTTGAATCATCAGGCTCCGCTATGTGATTCAGTTTGAACAGTCTCCCCCCCTGCTTCTGGGGTGTCTGCTCTATGGTCGATGGCTATGCTCCTATCATGAGAGTGGAGGTTGCTACCCTGCTGGCAAAGGGTACGATTGAGACTCTCCCTCCAGCCGAAATGATGTCCAGCTTTTATAGCCCATACTTCATTGTCCCGGAGAAGGAGAACGGAGACATTCCGTCTTCCTGCCACTTCAACTAGACTGCTGGAACAGCCGCGCTCAGTCTTGGCTTCTCAGCGAAAAAACATATCTGCATATTGCCTCCTTTTATACCCATGAGGTAAGGCGGAGATATGTTATGAAAATTCTGCAGACCCATGGCATTTCTTTGCCATTGGCTTGTTTTGTAATACTCGAAACCCCATTCGTCGTCATCCGACAGAACGTCTCCGTTCCCTACTCAGGGAACGAGGTTTACATATGTAACGAGATGTTTTCATGCTAAAAGTTCATAATAAAACATAATCTAGTATCTGCAATAAAACCGTCATTTTTGTTGCACCACACACTTGTTTCTAACTACAAGTATCATTACTTTCTTTCCAGATTCAAATAACTGCAAGCAGTGTCCAGGGGAATACTGGTCTAATGCTCAGAAAAATAAATGTGTGTTAAAGGCTGTAGAGTTTCTGTCATTCAGTGAAGTTATGGGTATAGTGCTAGTCTTTTTCTCACTGTTTGGAGTAGGATTAACTGTGTTTATGGTAATTCTTTTTTACAGTAAGAAGGACACCCCTATAGTAAAAGCCAACAACTCAGAGCTGAGCTTCCTGCTGCTCTTCTCATTGATTCTTTGTTTCCTTTGTTCACTTACTTTTATTGGTCGGCCCACTGAGTGGTCTTGTATGTTGCGTCACACAGCATTTGGTATCACTTTTGTCCTCTGTATTTCCTGTGTTCTGGGGAAAACAATAGTGGTGTTAATGGCCTTCAAGGCTACACTTCCAGGAAGTAATGTCATGAAATGGTTTGGACCTCCTCAACAAAGACTCAGTGTTCTTGCCTTTACACTTATACAAGTTCTTATCTGTGTTCTTTGGCTAACAAAATCACCCCCATTTCCCTACAAAAATTTGAAATATTATCATGAAAAGATCGTTCTTGAGTGCAGTCTGGGTTCTAAAATAGGTTTTTGGGCTGTTCTAGGTTATATTGGCCTACTGGCTGTCTTGTGCTTCATTCTGGCTTTTCTGGCTCGCAAACTGCCTGATAATTTTAATGAAGCTAAATTCATCACATTCAGTATGCTTATATTCTGTACAGTATGGATCACATTTATCCCATCTTATGTCAGTCCGCCTGGGAAATATACTGTAGCTGTGGAGATATTTGCCATTTTAGCTTCAAGCTTTGGTTTACTTTTCTGCATATTTGCACCTAAATGTTATATCATTTTGTGTAAGCCTGAACAAAATACAAAGCAACATTTGATGGGAAAAGGTTGCATATAGATTGTATTAAAAAATAAACAGGCATATATTAACATTGCATATTTTGATATTTATTCTGTAACATAAATTTGAGTACAAACAAACACTTTTTCATCACAAAATTTTTTCAATAACAAAGAGCCAAATCAATGTAATGTCATACGTATTTGAGTGTATATTGGGTCAAATGTTGTTCAACCATGTTTGCATAGACACGAAAACGTACATGTGATGAGGTTCAATAGGTGAGGAAGGAAGAAGACAGGGTCAGCATGACTGGGACTCGGGAGTTTATTCACAATTCACCAAATAAACAGCAATAACAAGCACAAGGTGCACAGCAGCGCACTCACCGTGTGCAATCCACAGCACGAGACAGTTTCTATCTTCTCAAATTAATGGTCCTTCTTTCAGGATCACCACTCTCCCTTGAGTCCCAGTCAGAGTCCCTCTCTCTCTCTAGGCTCAATCTTGCACCCGGCGCAAATGACTTTATACACAAACGCATGTATCATTCCTATTTTGAACGGGCGGGATTTTTCCCTCCAGAGACGCATGTCAGTAAACTAGGAAATGAACTTCGGATCGGCGCAAAAAGGAGGCGTGTTTCGGTGCAAACATTCTCTGGTGCTATTTTACGCTTCAAGAAAACATTTGCGCCACTGACCAGAAAAAAGCTGTTCTAAAGTCAGTGGCACGTTGCGCGTTGTTCATAATGCTATTTTAAGCGCGCATGCTTGGCCATAATGCAGCGGGTGCAGAGCGCATACACTTTGATTATCTCATCAAAACAGATGCAGCAGTTTTTATTTTTGCAAATACATACATACATATATTATAACAAGGAAAAATATTAAAACATGAGGGAAATGCTTTACATGAAGATGAAAAAACCTTATTACCCATTTTTTAAGGCTAATTGTAGTACTAAAGATCAGACCTGTTTGCCCAATAGTGGCAAGAAACATACGTAGTAATGTTTAACCGACGCTGATGTGCGAGGGTTTCTCCCATCCCCAACGTCACTTATCTGTCTTTTACTGCCCTGACAAGAACATCGGTCTCCTCGGCTGTGAACACTCCTGGCGCGCGCCTGGTAAACCCGCCGTTATAATAACAATTCGTCATGCAACATGTGCACCTGTTCTTAAAGGGTATGTTGGATGAGGCTCTGATTGGTTTATGTCATGTTACCCCCAAACCACGCCTATGAATAATGAAGCTACTTCAGACCAACCTCTTTTAGATTTGCGCCAGGCGCAAGAGGCATTTATCCCGCCGGGAAAATAGCAACAGTGCCGGGACCTGCCCACAAAGTCACTTGCGCTTTGCGCTTTGACACTTGCGTTTCAGATCATTAAAATAGGGCCCTCTCTCTTTCTCTCTCACCGTCTGGCTCCGCCCACTCTCTCCCGCTACAGACTTCGCAGAACTACACCCCCTAGCCATAGTACAACATTAATGTATTACCTGCATCTAAAAGGTTACTTATTTATGTCTAAACTTTACAGAACTTTATTATGCATCCTTATTTAGTCTCTGAATCTTTAATTAATGGAAGTAATCTTTTGACTCTATTGTACAGTATTTATGATCAATGAGATTGTTTCCATTCACATTTATTAAATGCAGTTCGCTCATTTAATTAATTTAAAATGATAACATTTCATTCTGTTCTGTATGTCATCTCGTGTCACATAATTTCAAATGATTAAATAATTCTGAAAAATGACTACACTATAAAATCGTAAAATTAATACAAGTTAAATAATAATTTAATCATTAAAACACATAATTTTTATTTAGTTTGCTGTGGAAAATAAAAATACACCAAAAACGTACCATAAAAATAATCATGAAAGTAAAACATTTTCCAATCCATGGTCCAAATCTTAAAGGTACACTGTGTAGTTTTTAAGTATTTTATTAGCTAAAATCAATGTCTTTATTCATAAATATGTCCTCATTGGTGTAAAATTACCTCTGTCAATGGTCTGACATATCCTCATAAGCGAAGAATTTCTTAGCTTTAATTACAAAACACTGATAATATTACTCCTTCAGACACTCTGCAATGCCCGAGTGCCAAAGGTGTGCAAAGGAACTCACAGGGTTTGCCTGAGTGGGGAACTCGACTGGAGCAAAAAGCGCACGTATCCGCTCAGTGGAGGGGAGTGGCGCAGCAAGCCGACACTAGAGCGGGAACTTCTGTGTTACCGGCTGGTTGAAGCGAGCACACAGGAAGAAACCGGCTAAATACGTAGGCTATAATAATAATAATAATAATGCATTTTATTTAAAAGCGCCTTTCTGGACACTCAAGGTCGCTTTACAAAGTAAAAACACCAGAATATGTAAAATTAAACAAAAAAAAATAAATTAAAACATAAAACATAGCACAGATACAGGTAAACAGGACAATGGATGTTTCACAGTAAATAATATTTGAACAGGTATGTCTTGAGTATAGATTTGAATTCTGTGAGCGAGTTTATGTTCCTTATGTGAGATGGAAGAGAGTTCCACAGTTTGGGAGCAGAGCAGGAGAAGGCTCTGCTCCCCATAGTACTAAGGCGAACGGAAGGAACGGAGAGATGAGTGGAAGACGAGGATCGAAGAGTACGGGACAGGGTAACAACTTGGAGGAGGTCAGAAATATAAGGAGGTGCGAGATTATGAATAGCCTTGTAAGTGAGCACGAGAATTTTGAACTCAATTCTACGTTGAACTGGTAGCCAATGTAAGTGTTGAAGAATAGGAGTAATATGGTGAGAAAAGGGGGGTTTGATTATAACACGTGCTGCCGAATTCTGGACCAACTGAAGTTTATGTAGTGTTTTCTGAGGGAGACCAAAAAGAAGAGAATTACAGTAGTCAATGCGTGAAGTAACCAGACTATGAACAAGGATGGAAGCTGAGTCAATGGTAAGGGACGGGCGGAGACGGTTGATATTGCGGAGATGGAAATAAGCTGACCGTGTGATGCTATTAATATGGGCTTGAAACGACAGTGTACTGTCGAGGATGACACCCAGACTCTTAACCTGAGGGGAGGGGGAAATTGTGGTATCGTCAATAAGGAGAGAAAAACTGTCAAATTTAGAGAGAGTATGATTAGAGCCAATGACAAGAAGTTCTGTTTTGTCAGTATTCAATTTTAGAAAATTAGAACTTAGCCAGGATTTTATCTCTTGTATGCAGGAGATGAGGGAAGAGGGGGGAAATATGGAATTTGGTTTACTGGAAAGATAGAGCTGGGTGTCATCCGCGAAACAGTGAAATTGAATATTAAATCTACGGAAAATATTGCCAAGTGGTAAGATGTATGTAATGAAGAGGAGGGGCCCCAGGACAGAGCCCTGTGGCACTCCTGATGTGACTGGAGATGGCTGGGAACTAAAGGATTTGATAGTAATGAACTGAGTGCGGCCAGATAGGTAAGACTGAAACCAATGTAAAGGAATGTTAGTAATGCCAATGGAGGATAACCTATGGAGAAGGATGGAATGAGAGATTGTGTCAAAAGCCGCACTCAGATCAAGGAGCACCAGGATGGATAACAGACCAGAATCAGCAGCAATGAGAAGATCATTGGTTATTTTGAGGAGTGCAGTTTCCGTGCTATGTAGTGGACGAAATCCAGACTGAAAAGGTTCATAGAGAGAGTTGTGGGTGAGGTAAGTATGGAGTTGAGCGGCAACTATTTTCTCTAGAATTTTGGAAATGAAGGGTAAATTAGAAATGGGACGAAAATTATTAAAAATATTTGGATCTAAACCAGGCTTTTTAAGTATCGGAGTGACAGCAGCAGATTTGAAGAGAGAAGGAACAATACCAGTGGTAAGAGATGCATGTATAATGGTGAAAATAAGGGGAAGCAGGGAGGGGAGGCAAGATTTAACCAAGTTAGTGGGAAGGGGATCTAGCAGACAGGTAGAAGGCTTTGACTTACGAATAGTGTCAGCGATCTCAGAGAGACTGGGCAGTTGAAAAATGGAAAATAATTGTAATGGTTGGGGTGGATCATATGAGGAGAATGGAAGGATGTTAGGATGAATGTGACCGTGTATGTTACGAATCTTATCATTGAAGAATATCAAGAAGTCATTACAAGTGGCAGTAGAATACATATGCGAAGGAAGAGAATCAGGTGGCTGGTGAATCTTGTTAAGTATGGAATACAGTGACTTAGTGTTGCCTCTATTGGAGTAAATTAGACCAGAGTAGTAGTGTGATTTGGTTAGTGCAATTGAGTCCTTGTAATGAGATAAATTGGCTTGATACATTTCTTTATGGATAGTAAGACCAGTTTTCCTGTAAAGGCGCTCAAGCAATCTGGATTTAGTTTTCATAGTCCGGAGTTGGGGGGTGAACCAGGGAGCTGACTGAGTAAAAGAAACCAAACGAGTTTTAACCGGAGCAAGGGAGTTTAGAATAAAAGCTAGTTGATCGTTATAGTGAGTAACCAGATCATCTGGTAAGGAGTTATTGTCCAGCAGGGGAATATTATCAATGCAGGAGGAAAGAGCATCAGGATTAATGTCCTTGATATTTCTAAAGGAGATAGACCTGATTGGTTTGATAGAGGAAAGCTGAACTGTAACACTAAAAGAAATAAAGAAATGATCAGAAATAAAGAGATTGTCAACTACACAGTTAAAAGGAGTGAGTCCAGAGCAGCACAGTAAATCCAGGCAGTGGCCTTTGGAATGAGTTGCACAGTTAATATGTTGACTAAATCCAAAGCTGTCCAGACAAGATAAGAAGTCTTTGGTGAGAAGAAGAGTGCTATTGTCCAAATGTATGTTAAAGTCCCCAAGCACTATTATATTAGATGAGAGTGTAGATAAATGAGTAAGCAAAGTCGAAAATTCAAGCAAAAAGTCCTTGTGTGGCTTAGGGGGACGGTAAACTGATATGACGATCGTTGGAGTAGGTCCTTGTAATTTAAAAGCCAAACACTCAAATGTATTAAAATCAGGAACAGACACCGGCAAGACTTTCCATTTCTCGCGATGTATTATCGCGAGACCACCTCCGCGAGAACCGCGTGGTTTGCAAAGGTAAACAAACCCCGGAGGAGTAGCGTCATTTATTTGGGAGAAGTCATTTGGCTGTTGCCAGGTTTCAGATAAACACATGAAATCAAGGGCACGATCATTGATGAGATCGTGGATGATATTACCCTTGCCAGTGAGAGAGCGGATATTGAGAATGCCAAAGGTCATGCCAAATGCCAAAAGATATTGAGTGTTGCCACATCCATACGTGGTAGTAGCCGACCTGGCTAGGCTGGCCAGCGAAGAATGATCAGCTGCCCGGCTGGAATTCCTGTGAGGACGACGAGAAGTGGACCAGAAGGATTTAATTGCGGTGGAGTTACCACCATAGTGATAGTTCCTACGTGACCCGCGGTGGATATATCTTCGGCGGAGAGGATTAATGCTGTCCATAGCTGGATGTAGTGGAGCCGATCGAGATCCAGGTAGTTGGCGAATCCAGAGAAGCTCGGCGACTGTATACTGGTACAAACCAGCAGCAGGTTGGTGCAGGATTATTGATAAAATCCAGACGAGTGCAAACCAAACGTAGATAGCGTTGGTCCTCATGATAGACAGTTTCAGAAACAGAGTAGAAGCCCAAGGTAAATAACACGTTCTCTCACTAAGTATTAATGGTTGAATGAGTGAGAATCAATAGTCCAGTAATACTTATAAAATCAAAGCTTTGGAACATTTAAAATTCACCGATGAGTAGCGGCAGCTAAACGCGCCAGCGTTCACTCAAACCGGTGTAGCAGTCGATTCTGAATGAATGGCTTTAGCAGATTTTGATATGTTGGATGTTTTTTGTGATGACCTATCGATTGTTGGGTCTAACACCAGATTAAAATCTCCACCAATAATTAATTTATGAGAGTCCATATTAGGTAATGCTGTGAAGAAAGAGGTAATAAAGGTTTCATCATCCACATTGGGGGCGTATACACTAGCTAGAGTAACTGGTTTATTGTACAGTTTTCCTGTTACGATGACATATCGTCCACGAGATTCAGATATTATTTTTGATGCTAAGAAGGGAATTGTCTTTCTAATAATTATAGCTGCGTCTCTATTTTTTACTGGGAAAGTGGAGTGAAATATCTGTCCAATCCAATTAGTTCTTAACCGTTTATGATCCTGATCTTTTAAGTGCGTCTCTTGTAAAAACCCAATGTCCATTTCTAATTTTTTAAGGTGGGTCAATACATTTCCTCATTTAATAGGTCCATTGAGCCCTTTACAGTTCCAGGAAATAATTTTGACAAAATTTTTATGACTAGATGAGTCAAAAATATTGTTTTTAGCCATAATCGTTTAGTTGGAAAAATAGAAAATGACTCGGTTTTGTTCTTATTGGATAACCTCCAACAAAAATCAAAGTTATAATAAATTGTAGTGCAGGTAAAAACACAGAACAAATCAAAATCCCAAAAACCAACAAACCCTATTCCCTCCCTGAACTAGCAGCTCGATCGGAGCTACAGAGGAAATGGGTATTCCGAAAAGAAAGGTTGTTTATACACTCAGAGAGGTGTGTGAACATTTGACTTAACACTAAGCTCCAAAAATAAAAATAAAAAAAGAAAGATTAAACTAATTTCGTTTTCCAGACCATCTTAACCAACTTTTGGCCACTATTTATGTCTAATGTACCCAAGTATTCCCTAAATTTCAAACAGATGTGTTAAAAAAAAGAAACCGAAGATAGAATTAACAGTAATAAAACAAAAGAATAAATAGTAATAGTAACAATTATAGGCCTATAAACCCAACATTTCTATACAATATTAAAGATATGAGAAAACAAATAAGTAAGGGCGATTCCACAGTATCGGGCTTACTTCGAGGACAAAAGTCTGCAAAATTCAATCTTCATGCAGAAAGCCATTGTC
>JAOTRC010000003.1:24845288-24856548 GCA_027497675.1 Cyprinella lutrensis
CCCATTGACTACCATAGTATGTATTTTTTCCTACTATGGTAGTCAATGGGGAATGAGATCTGTTTGATTAAAACATTATTCTAAATATCTTCCTTTGTGTTCAGCAGAACAAATAAACACGTAGAGGTTTGGAACAACATGAGGGTGAGTAAATACTGACAGAATTTTCATTTTTGGGTGAACTAACCCTTTAAAAGTAGTAAAAGATACAGATTTCCACATTTAATACTTATTTTATAAACAAAGATGTTCATGCAGAAAATCACAGCAGTGGCCATTTACTCTCATAGGAGACACGCCCCTTCACACAGAGTTTCTATATCAGAGGCTTAATTTATAATCCCTTTTATTCATAGATTAGGACTTTTTTTGATGTACAAAAACAAACTAAAAGTTTGCCTCAGGAATCATTATGAAATTTTTAAAAAAAATGCAGTTCATGACCATTTTAAATAAAAAAGTAAATATTATTGGCTAATAACACTTCATTGTAAAAAGGTAAAATGACAGCTTCCCTAACCCCTAAGTCAATTAATCAGCTACCTTATTTTATTTATTTTTTTAAGTTCAATAAAGTGAAATTGTTGCATAAGAAGACATACCTCTGCAGAAACTCCAGGGTTGATGCCAGCTCTGATGGGTAATGGATGTTGAAGCAATAATAGCTCCCAAACATCATGCACAGGGCGGAAACGAAGGAGGGGATGTTGTCTAGTACAATGTTTTGATCCACACACAGCATGAACCGTTTGGCAGAAAAACAGGATCGGCCTAAAAAGAAAGTAAGAACAAATTACAGAGATACCAAAACCTTACAGTAACAACAGAGATTTTGAAAAAACAGGGTACTTACCACACACAACAAGGGTGGGAGTCAAACGAACTTGGTCCATCTGTACTTCCTCGGCCAGGCAGGTGTCCTCCACATAACAGAGCATTGCGTCTTCCTTCTCGTTAAAGTAGGACAGCAAAAGCAGCAACATCTCTTTGATGTCTTCGGAGCAACCACTCAACTCTCCCCTGATCACTCTCAAGTTTGTTACAGCCTGTAGGAACTTTTTGTTCCTGTTCACACCAACAGTATTGAAGTAGTTCAAGAGTCGTTTCCCCTTCAGATCCACATTCCGGGTGAAAGTTTCTATAAGTCCAATTCCGGCAAGTTCTTTGAAATGGACTGCCATGCCAAGTTCGTTGAATAAAAACGGCCACTCTTTCAGGAGGCATTTTATATCTCCGCCCTGGTTCACTTGTTTACGCTGTGTGTAGAAAGTCAATTTCATTAGACGTTTGACCTCCTCTAGATTTTTATCAGTTTGCTGGGACATCTTCTTCAGTGTTTCTTTCTTTTCTTTCTGGCTCTCTGGGGTCTCTCCAATGGGGAGAAATTTTAAATCCCAGTTAATACACCCATAAGTGTCCTGCATGGTTGCTCTTTGTTCTGGAGGGACTTTGTCTGTGTCAGTGGGATGCCTTCGTTTTCTCATTTTTGGGGTCGTAGAGCGCTTCGCATTTTCAATTCTATACTGCAGTTGCTTAACCAAAGAGTGGTACCCTGGCCCAATCACATCTCCCTCGATTATGTCTTGCAGAGATTTAGGATATTTCGCCACCATCTTTTTAGCAACTTCGATAGTACTCTTTTTACTTGGGCAAGGATTTTTTCGCATCATCTCTTGAACCACAATCCGGACCATCTCTCTTCTGATCCGTGGACTTGGACGATTGCCTCTCTCTAATGACTGCATTAGTTCCTCTGGTAACTTATCCCATGGTACCAGAAAGGTGTCCACCCAGTCTGGATTAGGGCTTTGGGAGTGGTTGGAAGAGGTTGACTGTGAACTTCTGGATCGAGACTCTAAGGTTGAGGGAGGTCTTGGTGTGGCATCAACAGATGAGCTGCTGCTTTCAGAGGTCTGGCCTGCACACAATTATCAATACAATGTGAAATTTCCAACCTTTCAGATGTTTTACGCCATCTAATTGTTAGCACTGGTAGCATTCTGTAATGTAATATATCACTTACATTTCAATTTCCAAGCAACAATTACTTTTCGGGCTTGAATTGGCCTCAACGCTGACAGCAAATCAGCTTCCTTAATAAATGTAAAGTCCTCATATGTCTCCACACCAAGAGATTGCAAGGTCTCTTCTAAAATGTCCTTTGTCATCTCTGGAAGGTCAGGCAAGACCTCATTGATGGCGGAACGTAGAAACATTCTTTCTGAGTCAGACATTTCTAGAATCAAGCAAGTAGAAATTAGATATTAGTGAAGTAACAACATGCATTTAAGAGGAGCCACTTCTTTTGAATATGTGTCTGATGATTTAAAAAAATTGTGCATCTAAAAGAAAAAAAATATATACTTTCATATTTTTCCAAATGGTATGTTTTTACTATTATTTTTTTACTAACCATACATGAGCATTTTTTATGTGGTTTATCCACCACTGTGGCCAAGACTCTTTATTTCGACAGCACACTGTGTTTCAGTGGAATGACTTGATGCCCGTTTAAAATGTATGATGGTAACGGATAAAAATCAACCAAATCGTTAATGTTAAGACATTGCAACCTGGTGTTCTGTTTTGTCACGGAGTACAGATGGTACTCAGAACGATAGTCAGCTTTGTGTACCTCCATCACAAAATACACCGTGTCATCATTTTGAATTAAAATAATGAGAAGTTCTCCAAACTCAATGGCCTCATCATTTTTTGACACAAGGAAATTACCTTTTTTATATGATGTACCTTTGTACACGATGTCTGTGGATACACTAGTATCAATTTCTGAAAAAGTAAACTCTCTTACTGCATGTTTAATTGTGTCACTGTAAAGGTTGGGATAAAAAGTGCAACAGTCTTTGACTTGCAGAAGCTGACTGCATCCTGGTCCAGCTGAAAGATATGCCTGAAACATCTGATGTCTTTCAGATAAAGTTAGGCAGATGTTTTTAAAGTTTTTCAAATGCCTGGCGCATCTCTTAAAGTAGGAGTGTTTGCTTTCAAAACGCATCGTCCATACTCTAATCAAGGGGCCAAATTTTAAAATAAGTGCTGGATAGTGCCGCAAATAATGATGTTTTGGTTTTAGTGGACTTTCAGGAAATAAAGACTTTCTTGATTCCAAATATTCTTGGATTAGAATATCAAGATAAGCTACCTGTGCTGATGAAATCGTTTGCGCACAAATCATGTCAACAATATCTTTAAGCTGGAGAGTTAACTGCCACACATCATCTTCTGGATTTTGCACTTTGTCACCAATTAATACAGGAAGCAATCTTAAGAAATTCCAATTCTGAATGGCTTGCCCTGAAAGCTTGGGCACCTCAGAGTTGACAGCACATGGCTTTGTGAGAGCATCAGTTCCTTTGTACTTGAACTGCTTGATGCGCCGGTTCAAAATTGAATATGTAAGCCATTGTTTCTTCTTGATGAAATACTTCAAGTACAATGCAACATCAAAGGACAAGACACCCTCAAATATGTCATGGCCTAAACAAGGAGGGAGACCAGGCTGGCAAACATGAAAAGATTTCAAAGTATTGAAAACTGAGTTTTCCTTTATGCCTTTGTTGTCTTGAGCTTGTAGATCAAGAACAACAGAATTGTAACGTTCAGGGGTGCGCTGTGGACCACAAACATTTGGGTCATTGTTTTGAAACTCATGCCGCGTGATTTCACAGTACCTGCAAAAATATTGTGAACGGCTGAAATTTTCGTTAAACCCACCAATGCTGTGTGAACCCAAATTATCACCAGCAATACAATACAATGATCCTTTGACCATTTCACCCCCTAAACTTATTCCATTTTCTTCCAAATCTTTTAAATCCACTAACAACTCTGAGAAAACATTAGCAAATCCAAATTGCTTTAAATCATTCTCTACACACATTAACACAAGGGACATGTGATCAGTATTGTTCCGAACATGTGCAGGTAAATTAGCCACAGAAAGATAAACTGCAACAACTTTGTGTTTTTTCTTAGCAGAGCCGAGGGGATTTACAATTTCAAAAGCATCCTGGTAGAGAATTAGTTTCAGGCATTCAGGATTTTCATTAAAGAACTGGTTAGACTTAAAGCTTTTACCATCACTTATGTCACTAAAATTATCAGAGTCTGGTTCACGAGTCCGTTGTGACACTGAATCCTTCCAGAGTTCTGATTTCAGTAAATTACTTAATGTTTGCTTTACAGGTATGTAGTATGCAAACCTTTGTCTCATATGTTCGTCATTTCCTAATGTTACTTTCTTAGGCTCTACGTAATCGAACATTTGTTTGAACGCCTGAGCTCTTGAATATGTTGTTCTTAGCGGACCCTGATGACAGAGGGAGAACAAATCTGAATCCTTTACACAATCACAGACTTTACTGACAACATCATTTGAAAGATGCATGTCATTTTGTAAAAGTGACTGAAGTTTACTTAAAGTGTAATCTCGTCCTAACTCGTGTACATTTTGCATCTCTTCAACAATCGTCTGTATTGTTGAAGCTGGAAGGAGGAGCTGCCCTTGCAATTTTAGGTACAGTAAACATACATTCCTAAGAAAGGACTCACTGAAATTCTGTGGCAATTCAATGTTGTCATCGGTTTCATCATTAAAGACCTGGGAAGCATCTTCACATGCAATGGCAGTAGATGACTGAGCAAGAATAGTTTCCCTGTAAATGTCACTTATGCTATCAACAGAACATCCTCTATGCTTCCTGGACATATGAGCAGTAAATGATGATTTCACAGTGAATGTATTTTTACAACCTGTTACTGGACATGCCACAGGTCGCCCCTCCACTATATGCTCTTTTAAGTGGCACGTAAGTTCTTTAACTGTGTGGAATTTTCGATCACACAGTGAAATGGTACATTTAAAATCTGCAACAAATGCCCCAGCAGTAACAGAGTTTTCAGACTCATTGTGAACCCGATAAAAATGAGCTTTAAAAGCTGCATAAGTACAAAATGTCCGTTTGCAGTCAGCAACAGCACATTTGAAGAGACAACGGGGCTCGTTCCTATGAACTCTACAATGCAGCACATAACCCCTCAATGTCTCTAGTGTTTTGCTGCAAAAACTACAGTTAATCATTTTTTAACAAACTAATAAAAAGTTTGAAAAATAAAACTGAGCCTGACTAACCCCAAATTCGTCAGCATCATTATTGTCAAAATAACCCCAGTCACATTATGTACAAATACTTTTGCTTTTTTGATAAAACGAACTGTTTGTTCACTTACCAGTGCAAGAGATCGCAATTTAACAAGTCATGCACAAAATGCCGCTCACTGGCAGAAATGGCGGGCCCTCTCACTTGTGAAGCTCGTCAAAATGGCGGACCAGACGATAATCAGACATCTGCTTTGCTGCGGAAATTAGAGTAAACGTTAGTCGTCTTTAAGCAAACCAGCAAAATCACTATTTTTATACAAACTTAGTTACTCAGTATGAAAGAAAACTGGAAGAGTTGAGCTGAACATAAAACCCACAGTCTAACAGCCAAACTAAACAACAGTTCGTCAGCATCAATATAGCAAAATAGCCTCAGTCAAAATATATAGGCTAGGTTACAGTTATTCTTATTAAAACGAACTGTTTGTTTTGTTCACTTAACATTACCTGTGCAAGAGATCGCAATTTAACATGTCATGCACAACTCATTAGCTCACTGGCAGACGGGCGCTTTCACTTGAGAAGCTCGTCAAAATGGCTGATCCTACGATAATCAAAAATCTGCTTTGCTGCAGAAATAAGTCAGTCAGTCGTTTTTAAGCAAACCAACAAAATCGCTATTTTTATACTAACTTGGTTACTCAGCATGAACGAAAACTGAAATAGTTGAGCTGAACATAAAACCCAGTCTACAAAAGTTTGTCAGTCAAAACACATACTTGTAGGTTACAGTTGTTGTTTTCTTTTTTAATAAAACGAACTGTTTGTTTTGTTCACTTACCAGTGCAAGAAATCGCAAATTTAACATGTAACTCTGTTAGCTCACAGGCAGAAATGGCGGGCGCTCTCACTTGAGAAGCTTGTCAAAATGGCGGATCCTGCAATACACAGAAATCTGCTTTGCTGCAGAAATAACAGTAAACGTTAGTCGTCTTTAAGCAAACCAACAAAATCGCTTTTTTTACTAACTTACTCAGCATGAAAAAAAAAACTGAAAGAGTTGAGCTGAACATAAAACCCAGTCTACAGCGTAATTAACAGTTCATCAGCAGCAGCATTATTAATATGATGGCGAAATAGCCTCAGTCAAAACATAAAACTTACTTGTAAGTTGCAGCTATTTTATTTTTAATAAAACGAACTGTTTGTTTTATTCACTTAGCAGTACAAGAGATCGCAAGTCATGCTCAACTCACAGCACTGGCAGAAATGGCAGGAGGCGCGCTCTCACTTGAGAAGTTTTTCAAAATGGTTGATCCCATGATGTTAATCAGATATCTGCTTTGCTGCAAAAACGACAGTTAACGTTAGTCATTTTTTGAGCAAACTAATAAAATAACATTTTTTTTATCCTAGTTAACTTACTCGAGTGATCAGCATGAAATAAACAAACTGAAAGAGTTGAGCTGAATATGAAACCCACCGTCTAACTTACAGCCTAATTAACAACAGTTCGACAGCATTATTATTAGGATTAGGATGGAAATAGCTCCAGTCACAACATATACTCGTAGGCTACAATTAACGTTACTGGTTTGTTTTTTTTTTGTTTTTTTGTTTTTTTTTTTGTTTTTTTTTAATAAAATCACTCTTTTTAGTTACTCAGCATGTTAGAAACAAACTGAAAGAATTGTGCATTAAAAATGAAACCCAGTCCAAGGCAAAATATAGATTTCATAACATAAGTTAATTGTCTTAAAAGTAATGTTTTTCAAGTTTGTAGAAAAACGTTCACTTACCATATGTTATATGTCATGCAAAACTCCACGCACTCGCTGGCAGAATGGTGTGCGACCTCTCGTGAAGTTCATCAAAAAGCTGATCCCGCGATAATATGAAATCTATTTGCTCGACATTCTAAAGCAGAACATCTTATCACGTTATCATCTTAACATCTTATCTCATGTATGGGGAAAGTACATTTTATATCAATAAAATATTTAATTATTACTAAATGACATTTTTTGTAAATTATTTATATATATATATATATATTTTCATTTACAATTTATTGTTTAAAATGTAATATATATAAAAATTAGGAAGACAGATCAATTTCCAATTCCTACCAGTTCATATTTAGTCATTCTTATAGTGCTGTTGGACTTAAAAGACCCATCGCCTGTTTTTAAATGAATTTTAAAATCCATATTAACACAGTTATGCCGTACTTGAATATATTGTATCTGTAAAATATAACTTGACTTTATAAAATGTAGGCCTACATTTTCCACATAGGCTATTTTAGCACTGTCATGTTTTAACTGCATTGTTGCTTTCATTGCAACAATTTCATTCACTTTCGCTGTTTAAATTGCATACATCTGTAAAATTAATATGATTATTTTAACACATTCTTGTAAAATCAAAAATTTTGTTTGGTTCAGTATTTTACAACAGCATTTGTACTATTTTCAAAATAGTACTGTACATTTAACAAAATTTCATTGTTTTTCTGTTTACAAAATTTTGTTGTCATGATTTACAGAATTACACAGTTAATTTCACTGACATTTTTTACAGTGTATATTTAAACACGTCACAGAAAAAAGCATTATCAAATATTGTGCATATAAAAACAACATTGGGACAAAAAAAGAAAGCATTTCTTAATGTTTCTTGAAGTAAACACTGCATGTCAAGAATGTAATAATGGCTTGTGTTTTGAGAATGACATGTATAGGCAGACTTCCCCTGCATCTTCCCAAAATCTGCGTGTAACGAACGTCAATGCATCTTTACAAAAGAAAAGAAATGCCGTATAGAATTGCTCACTAAAAAGAATAATCCAAACAATAACTCCACTGACCGCAATAGCAACAGAAAGCAAAATTTCTCTTATTTACTAAAAGCAACGAGGTATAACACACATTTCCAGAGAACCCGGCCATGCCAGCGTGACGTACACGCACGCACACACGCCTATGCAACGTATACAGACGCCATTTACTGTAAAGCCGCGTTCCCATGAGGACAGTGGAGGCCATTTTGTGTCATTCAAGCTTGACATGAAGAGCTGAGACGCTGAAGATCTCCAGTGGGGTGAAATGATGTAACTTCAACGGCCAGGGGTTAAAATGTCCTGTCAAGCCTGTGTGTGTGTGTGTGTGTGTGTGGGTCTATAACGTTCCCTCAGTCAATCTCACGCTCACTCGGATACACACAACTCTGAATCTTCACAATAAACCCCATTCCCACAGTTTACAGCCGTCCAGACCCATCAGACACGCTAAAGACCTCGCGACTCCATACACACACACACACATACACAGGTGAAACTGGAAAAATGAGAATATGGTGCAAAAGTTCATTTATTTCAGTAATTCAACTTAAAACGTGAAACTAATATATTATATAGACTCATTACATGCAAAGTGAGATATTTCAAGCCTTTATTTGTTATTTTGATCATTATGACTTAGATACATAATTAAAAAATTAAAATACTGTGAAAAGGTTCTCATATGTGTCAGCCATAATCATCAATTACAACAAATAAAGGCTTGAAATATCTCACTTTGCATGTATAATATATTAGCTTCACCTTTTAAGTGAATTAACTTTTGCACGATTTTCTCATTTTTTGAGTTTCACATGATCTTATAATCAAATATGCATCACATAATGTAAGAAACAGGCATTTTCCCTGTAATGTTCGTTCGCCTACACCTAATCTCTTATAAATACATCCTCTTTGACCCTTCATTCCTATAATCTCTTCTCTCTCTCTCTCAGTTTAAGCATCAGGGCACCATTACAGTGAATGAAGAAGGTACAGAGGCCGCGGCGTTGACGCACGTCGGATTCATGCCTTTATCAACACAGACGCGGTTTGTGGTGGACCGGCCCTTTCTCTTCCTCATCTACGAGCATCGCACAGGCTGCGTCGTGTTCATGGGACGGGTGGTAGACCCTTCACAGAGTTAATCAGACACAATACAGCTCACCGTATAGCAATGAAACTAAAAAAGTTAGTCAAAACAAATGTATCAAATAAGAGTAGCCAGATATAAAGCAGATAGGAATGATGGTTGTGTTTGTTTATCGAGTTTTGTAAGGTAACTAATGCAGTCGTGGTCAGAATTACTGTAAATATGAAGTGAGATGACTATGGAAATAAATCTGCATTGTTTATCCTTTTGATTTTTCATTCAACGAATTAGCAAAAAACTAACCATTTATTGAAGTAAAAGTAAAAATATAATTATTTAAAAAAAATCATTTTTAAAATTAATTTTTAAAAAACTAAAAAATTATTTTTAAAAAATTATTTTTAAAAATTAAAAAACTATTTTTAAAAATTAATTTTTAAAAATTAAAAAAATATTTTTTAAAAATTATTTTTAAAAATAAAAAAAATATTTTTAAAAATTAATTTTTTAAATTAATTTTTAAAAATTAAAAAATTATTTTTAAATAGGGTGACCATATTGCCACCCAGCAAACACATGGGCCAACACAAATGATACTCGAAGTTTAGTCAAAGATACCTTATGAATTTCAATACATTTAAAGTAGATTATGCCTCCTCTGTATGGATAGAAAATTATTATATTGTTATATGAAAACAGGACAGTTGGTCACCCTATTTTTTAAATAAAAATCCCATTATGAAACATGTTTTTCTCTAATGCACATTGGCCACAATGATAGGCACCCATTATGATTAAGTTTATTCCTATTCATATTAAAAAAAAAACACAAAAGGCCAAACTCCCTCAATCCTACATCACAATGACTAAAAAAAAATTAAAATAAAAAAAAGCCAGTTAATGACCCCTTTAATGTTATGGGCCTATTTTTTGATGGAGGTCCTAGACTTCTTTTTCATATACATGTTATTATGAATTCTAGCAAATACCAACAGAAATAAAATCAAAACCCGACGGTCTCTGCTAGAAATCTTATAATTGGCCGTATTTGGATTTTCCATCAGGATAATGATCCAAAACAAACACACAAATGGGTCACTGAGCACAAAATGACGGACCCATGACCTGAACCATAGAAAACTGAAGAGGAAAGATCTTGAAAAGAAGTTACAAAAAACAATATTGAATAAATAAAATTGTGGCCAAAGCGTATTAGAGAAAATCAATCCACCATTTGCAATTATATAGCAATGCAATTTATTTTCACATGCTTTTGATCATATTCATCAAGAGCGGCAATAATTCTGCCCGAGACTGCGTTCATCTCTGTATTTTTGAGGCAGAACATGTTGAAAATAAAATGTTTATTGAAGTAATCTGTTCAAAGGGTGCATCAAAACATCGCTCGAGTACACCGACAGCACTGCAGAACATTTTGCAAGCCGAGTAAATATTTGTCCGGAAAGTTAAAGTCCAACCACAGACGCTCAAGACCCAATTAGGATTTTTGGACATGAAGACCCGACAGAGATATTGCTTTTTAACACGACGCAGGATCTCATCACAAACAGAGCGAGATTTAATCTAATTTTATGTGGACAAAATCTTTGATTAGTTATTTTTATGCTTTCGGCAAATTTATTCTGTGATCTTCAAACGCATGCCTGTCCTCGGAGAGCTGATGAATCATTTATTAGTGAATAGGATAACATTTCTCCTTTCCATTCACATTTGCATATTATATAAGAAGTGAAACAGGCCCATAATATGCTGCTACTTATATTTTCATCTTAATGTGATCAACAACCCAAAACATTAAAATTACAATATTTAAAGCCTGTTTTCTTTGGCATTTAATATGATAATTTGTAGTGTTAATTATATTATTTGAGTGAGTGTGTGTGTCTTACCACAGCGATTACAGGGATGAGGACACCTAGATTACCAGCACTGCTGGATGCCTAGGGAAGAAATAAAGAAACTAAATGAACAGCAGAGATGGGCAACGAATAATCACGATTAATCGCTAGCAAAATAAAAGTTTGTGTTTTTATGTAGTGTGTATAATTAATTTGTATATATAAATACATGTATATATTTAAGAAATATTTGCATGTATATACTTTATATATATATTTATACATAATTAATATTATATATAAATATTTGACATATTAATAACACATTTTTCTTAAATATATACATG
>JAOTRC010000003.1:24995378-25007840 GCA_027497675.1 Cyprinella lutrensis
TTAATTAATAATATTGCTTGTAATATGTTGCCACAATTTTATTGATTAGATAAAGCATTTATTTTTTTCAGTGTATAACATGCATAAAATAAAAATTACAAACGATAAAAAGAAAGACAAAGATTAGGTTAAAAGTCCAGAAAGTTACAATGTTCCTTGTAATAAAATAGGTCCAAAGCGTCCAGATATGGGGTCCAGACTTTGTAAAACTGGTCTGTTTTCCCATGTAATACGTAGGTAAATTTCCTTCAATTAAATGAGAGTAAATCCGGTTTTGATTTTTTTGGGAGAGTTGTAGTTATAGAGTTGTAATGACGATGTTAAACTATAACCGTCGGTCTCACGGTTAAATAACCGTCAAACCCCAAGCAGCCGCACAAGAAAACATGACCAATTTACTTCCTTTAGTAGCATCTTTAATGCTTTATTGATTTCAAAGTGCTTTCACTCTCAATCTTGAGCACTTAGGTCTTCTGATAAACATCTTTTAATTGTGACCATGCTTTTACTGGAATAATAATGACGCATAAATGCACTTATGCACTATATACTATATTGGTGAACTGTTATTTTAAAATTCATTGTGTGTGTATAAAATATGATGGAGTATAATTCATGATGTGTTCATATGCAACTTGACAAGCGTAAACTAAAGATCACGTGCACTCCTGATCGCATCTGGCAACATTCGGACAATATGTGGTGTGTGTGTGTGTGTGTTGTTGGGCTGTAACTCATGTGTGGATAACATGGATTACTGTTGGACAGGGAGGGGATTTGTAAGTGTGGTTACCAAAAGAACCAGCACTGCGATGAGGCCATCAAACCGGAGGACTATGTTGGGGAACAGTGGCACAGGCAGAGGCACATCAGAGAGGTGCCCACCGATGCTTTTGGAGATATCAGCTTTGGTGGACTTGGACAGAAAACCGGGAAGGTAAAATGACGACGATTCAAACGGACCTCCTTTCAATTATACACTCTTAAAAATAAAGTGTTTCTTTCAGCAATTCTGTAGAAGATCCATTACAGGAGTCAGTTGTCAAAAGAACCATTTTTTCTATGTTTGAATAACATTTTAATTATCTAAAACACCCTAAAAGAACCTTTTGTCCACTGGAAAGGTTCCATTTGATATTGTAAGACAACAACTCCCACAATGCACAGCTCCGCAGCGCTAACGGTGAAATCACACTTCCGTCAACAAGGCTAACGGTTAGCTGTCACCAGAGTTTGAAATTCATTTCACACAAAATTTCTAGTTATTTTTCAGTTTTTCTATATTTCTAGTTCTAGTCTGTGGCGAGCAGGATGAGGGCGACTGGGCGAGGGATGTTAAAAATGCTACCGTAGCGCGAATTGATCACAGAATGCCGATTAAAGTCGTATGAAATACAATTATAATACAATTCCAAGTTATGAGTGGCTACTGTATACTGTAGACTACTGTTTTTATTTTTAAAACGGTGCGAAAAGTAAAAATTATCATAAAATATTCATCTTTGACTTTTCAAAGTACACCTTTCCTCATAGTAACTGAAACTTTCAGTTATTCTTTTTCAGCTGGCTGACCGTACAAATATTCATATGGTAGTAAGCATTTTTAAAGGGAAATTATACATTATAATAGGAAAATGTACCCTTTGTTAAAAAAAAAAAATGCGCGTCTGCACATGCGCATAACCGGTAAGTAGCAAATCTCGATGGGTAACATGAATCGTCAGAACACATGAATGTCCTCCTATGGTAAATTCTGAACTTGTTGAATTACTGACTTTATTGAGTTCGAATTGTTCTGATATTTTGTTAGTAGGGGACATACATGTTGATAATCCAGACTGATCTCAAACAGCCAATCTTATGCGTATATTGGACTGTTTTAATTTTAATCAGCATGTCGATTTCCTGAGTCATAAATCTGGACACACATTGGATTTGGTCTGCACAGTCGGGATAGATGTCGACCAACTTGGAAATGAGGACCTGTGCTATAGTGACCATAAATGTTATTAACCCCAGTGACGGGTAGGTTTAGGAACGGGGACTGAAAAGCGATTATGCGTGTTGATAGCACACCAAAAATTAAAATATGAATTGGCATGGCATACATACGCCATTTCATAAGATCAGTCTGAGCAAATAGGTGGACAGATTGTTGGGTTGAATTTGAGAGCAAGTCAACCAGGGGTCTACTTCAAAAGTTGAGTGAATTGGTCTGTCTCATATCCTGGTCGGAAGCTTATTCAAGTTTCCTCTCTCACACACGACTGCACTGATCACTGAGGAAATGGAGGATGTGAGAAATTCAGTGTGGCGAAGCTGGTGATGTGCCTTTCATTCCACCAAATAAACAACCAGAGAGAGGTCATAAATCAGTGGGGCTCCGTCTGGCCTCCCCACCCCCCATCCTTCTCCCAACTGAACGTGCACGAGGAGCGAAAGGAAATGAGAAATATAGAGCAAAAGAGCTAACGTAGAAGAGAGAAAAAGCAAGAGAAGGATTGGAGGTGAATAAGTGCAGCTGACGGCCAGAGGAGTGACAGGACACACCTGAGCTCCTGCGCATGATTAATAGCGCTAGAGACACGCCGGTGTTAAGTACCCAGAGTTCCTGCGCAATTTATAGCTCCTGCCGCGCTCTCCCCCCATCCTCATCCCTGCCGTCCCCCCACCACGGTCTTCCCCAGCTGTTCCACACCTGGACGTGGGCCCGGGAGAGATACGAGCCATCCATCTCTCACAGGCCACAGAGGGAGGGGTGAGAGAGCGCAAGGACCCAGCAGGTGCGCCGTGGAGTTAGGATAGAGAGAGAGCACCATAGACGCACGAAACAAAACAGCATTGCAGGTAAACACTGTTCGGGGCTCAATGCGAAATGCAGCAATCACGCATCTGCCGCATTTAAAATTAGCAAGCTCTCAAAGTCTGCTTATCAAGCCCCCAAATCTTATTTCATGCTGACAAGCGTCATTGCTCAGATTCCTATGGAGTCTCCGGGAAACGAATAAACCGCCTCCCTCGGTCACACTTTGATGAGATGTGATAAAAGTGGCCCCCGTTGGAATGGGAATCTATATGGATGGCCGATGCCTCAAAACGTGGAATTGATTTTTCAGTAAATTAATTTTTTTATAGCGTTGAGACTTAAAAGACACCTTATCTTCACATGGGAATCCCACCGAAGACCCTCGGTTGATTCGAAATCACACTGAAATATGCATCTGAGCTTTGGGCCCTCTTAAAAAAAAGGGGGGGGGAATAAATTACAAGCTGCAAGATTATCGAGAGCAGATGAGCAAGAGATGTCAAGATTGGCACTGTGTCGCCCTATTCACACTCATCTTGATCAATCCAGCGGCAGAGATGACACCTCTAACCCCTCATGAGACGGAGCCAGTCTCGCAAGCCACAGTTCTTTCATCTTCACCTTCACGCGCACTGATGGATGATCTCATTCTCCGAAGCCTCAGAGGGGCAAAAGCTACTAGATTTTTACATTTTCTAATGGAAATGTGAGTGGTACTGGTGCAGAACTCATTGGAACAGTCCTAGAGTGGTTGCTTGGCAGTGTTCTCATTAACTAAAACAAAAATTTCATCAAAATATTTTCGTTAACTGAAATAAAAGTGGAACCTTGGTGAAATTGGAAAACTGGTACTACATGTTCATAATTACCAGTTAACCAAAAAAATATATCTATTTTTGTACATTTTTCCATTTTTAAAGGAACATTTCACCCAAGTGAAGTCCCACCCACTGATCTGTAATAGGCCTGTAGGGTGAGTGGGTCCCACACCCTTGAGTAATAATGAGCTAATATTTGTAGTCTCTACACATTTTAATGAAATATGACTTATTATGACGCAAAATGACGATTTTTATGTCATAATAAGCAGGAAGTAAAACACTTAAATCCTTATTTATTCCATCTCAGGGGGAAATAAGGGAATAAACCATGACCATTTAGAAATATGACTGGGTTTCTAAAGATACAAAGCTTAATGTAAATGGGTGAAGTGTCCCTTTAATGGAATCATTTAGTGGAACTGTAATACAATCATTATATTCTTTGCGATTTGCATCGATTAGGTGGCCAATGCTAAAACTCTAAAAGTAATAATTAACCAGAGTATATTTTTCCCTTTATGGTTTTGTCTTTAGCCCAGGCATGTCGGGCTGGTCAGTTCACCTGTGGAAATGGTCGCTGTGTACCAGAAGCGTGGCGCTGCGATCAAGATGATGATTGTGGAGACATGTCAGATGAGTCCACGTCCTGTGGTGAGTCACTGTCCTACTACCTGATTGGCTTGGCAAATTTCACTGTGGTATAACTAGTGAATCTGTCAGTCCTGTCATCATCAACCTCCCTTTCTTTTCTTTTCCACCAACACACAGTCTTTTGTCAAATCTGACCCCATTAAATACACCTCTGCAACCAAACAAACTGAAAACCAGTAACAATAGGAGTGCATTTTCATTTTGTTGTGAACAGATTATGTGCATGTATATAGTCAGTCTGGCTCTCAAATCACTGGTAACACTTGCCTGAGAGAGAACCCTGCCTTTAAAGGTATATCTTTGCATCTCACTCTATATTATTCATCCACCAACAGCTACATGTTAATGTTAAGAGATGAGTGCAATGTTAACTATGGACATTCTTCCAGCCCTCGAGTCTGCTTTTAGAAGCAGAAAGGGAATGGGAATTAAACTTAGATGCAGGAGCTTTTAAACATGTGGCCATAATACAAATCAGAAATTCTCTGATGTTAAAAGCTCACCATAACCACATCCCAGACTCTGAAAGCAGACGGAAGAAAATGACACGGGGCTTTGAGAGGCAATGACCCAGGAAAGTTACCACTGTAAACTCCCGCAGTGAAATGACTATTCAGAAAAGAACGTAAATTCTGCAAATGCTGGGTTAGACAGGTAGCCCTTTGAGGAGTCTTTTATTACACAAGCAATCTCAGTCAAGAAACATTTCATTATCTTCAGGCCTCCTTATGGAAGGAGGCACAGAGTATGCTTGTACACCCTCATCCTTTAAATGAATGCAACTTAAAGGGATACACCACGTTTTTGGAAATAGGCTCATTTTACAACTCCCCCAGAGTTAAACAGCTTAGTTTCACCATTTTCAAATGCATTCAGCCGATTTTATGATATTTAGAAGAATATCAGTAACCAGTTTCCGGTCTCATTAACTTCCATGGTAGGAAAAAAAATCTACTATGAATGTCAATGAGACCAGAAACTGCCTGGTTACTGATATTCTTGTAAATATCAGAAAATCATCTGAATGGATTCAAAAACGGTAAAACTCATCTGTTTAACTCTGGAGGAGTTGTAATGAGCCTATTTCCAAAAAAAGTGGAGTATGCCTTTAATTATACTTCTATAAGTTTGCTTCAGGGAATTTCTTCGGTACTTTGTTAATTTTACTGTTAAAGGTGCTGGTGTTATTTTTTTCTTAAGATATCGCATGGTTTTCTTGCGATTAATCACGATTAATTGCACTTTTGATTTAAATTTTCTGCTATGTACACAAAAGTCCAATAACATGTGGTTTGCAAAAACTTTAAACAAGTAAGGTGCTTTATACCAGCAGTATTCCCTTTACACAGTAGCAATAAAATATGTATTGTAAATATCATATCAATCAAATACTAAAATAAAACTATTTGCCTCTGCCAGGGCAATAACTTTTATCTAGCTTGTTAAAATGAGTCCAGTTTTTGTTTTTGTTTTTTTTTAAGTTGACCAACAATACTTACAACATTTGTTGACTTAAATACCGATACAGTTACCGATATAACCGATACGATACTCTACTCTACTATACCGATACAAGAGCCAGTGAGCAACAGACTTTCAAAATAATAATAATAATAATTAAAAAAAAAAAAACTGTGTTAACGCACACTCTAAAAAATGCTGGGTTGTTTTTACCCAATTTTGGGTAAAATATGGACAAACCCAGCCAATTGGGTTAAAAATATAATTTAAAAATGTAACCCAATGGCTGGGTTTGTCCATTGTCCATTTTACCCAAAATTGGGTTAAAACAACCCAGCAAAACCGTGGTTAGTCATGTTCAAAGCATTGTTTCCTGTGATTTTAAGTCCCTTGTTCTGTGTAAATTTATTTTTGTGATTTTATGCTGCTTCAGACTTGGTTTCTGTGCCGCTTTTTCTGTGTGAAGACGCCTTAATAATCACAAGAGAAAACAAACAAGTCATTTCTAGCTCACTTCTTTTCCATTGTGTTTCTCGGAGTCTTTTGCTGTGCGGTTGCGTACAGGAGGCTGATGAATACACGAGTCCATCTATGAGCGTCTTCCAGTAACGGTGCGGGACAGATAACTGGAACAGCACTTGAAGAAGCGCTCTCTCTCTCTCTCTGTCTCCGTTTATCTGGCATCAGAAGGTGCTGTAAAGCGTCCTGACCTGATTAAGGCCACGCCGCTGGAAACTGGATAAGGGAATTGCAGCTGCAGAACTCTATTGTGGGAAAAGTGTTATTTTTATCCCTCTTGACAGACGTAGCACTAAACCTGGAGGAGAGGCGGTGAAGTGGGGGATTATGGGTAAGACGATAAGAGCTTGAGAAATTCTCTGGTCATGGATCTGTCACGGTTGTGGAGATCGTCATTACGCCCTAATCACATTAGACAGCTCAATTAGAGGCGGGGTGAGGTGGAGTTGTTGCTCGTGGTTAATTGTGAATGGTGTTGAAAGCTGGAGATGAGAAGCATTGAATTAAATCAATATTCAGCTTAGGGAAGCACTGTAAGTGGCTTCATCTTCTTCCCTCTAATCACTTTTCACAGGGAACATCTGTGTAATCTCAGTTATTAAATAATATATTCTTGAAGTGTTCCTGAGGCTTACTGAAGGACTATCCATTGGCAGAACATCATATATGTGTGTCGTACTGTGGATTACATTGACCATAAAGTCTTCAAGAGAAGCAGCTAGTAGATCTCAGATTGATGGGAAGGAGTCGGCTATTTATTAGCATAAAATGATTGAATGTAATGACAAAGCAGACTAGACACCCCTTGAGTCCCTGATATCCCTTCACAGATTGAGCAAACGTGACTGGGGTGTTTTTGTTCAAGGACTTGCACTCTTAGTTTGTATTATGTTCCCGTTGATCCGCCTGTTCCTTGTTTGGTCCCTGTGAATATTTAGCTCTTGTTTTTGGATATTGGGTTCGTCTAGATATGTTAAGCTGTTACGTTTTGCCTTGTGTCTTCCTCGTGTGTCGCCGGGGATTATCTTGTCGTTTTGTTCAGTGAACAGATCCTGCCGTCTGTTGCTCAGACACGAGCAGACTCCTGTACCGATGTCCTCAGTGTGGAGCCTGGACAAGAGTCAGAAGTCAGAGACCACATTTATGGACTAAAATCAAGGCTGTTTGAATAAAATGAGACACTGATTCTTCAATACTGAGAGAAAGAGGCTCCGGAATGGGAGTAACTGGAGTTATTTCAGAATTATCTCTAAAATAGGCACTTTGTGTTTGTGATTCGATGATCTACATGGTGGTTGTTCAGCCTGGATTCATTCATTAGTTAACAAGTTTTGAAACGCAAGTTGTTTTGTATTAAAGGGTTAGTTCACCCAAAAATGAAAATAATGTCATTAACGACTCTCCCTCATGTCACCCCTAGCCCGTCAGACCTCCGTTCATCTCCAGAACACAGTTTAAGATATGTTAGATTTAGGAGATTCCCACTTCCATATGTGAAGCGCTTTAAGGTCCCAGAAAAAGCCCTATCAATCAATCCGTGACACTAACTGACTCCAATTTATGCTTTTCAATGGCAACACTATCAACACTGAAATGAATCTGCAGCAGTCAGGTGGTTCAGCTGTTTATGTTCATCATTACTGTCATGTTATGTGCTTTGAGACATGAAGTAGTTTAACATCACCGTGGGATTTAATGCTTTCAAAGCTAGCTTGCTTTTGCTAGCCTAGCCTAGAAAATTGCCTAGCCTATCTTTACTGGGATACGTCACCAAATCCAGGAAATGTGGAGTCTGTGTAATGAATTGACTGGACGTGTCGAGGTGTCATAAGCTTCATTAACCTCTACACTAGCGTTAACACACACACACACACACACACACACACACATGGCCTCTCTGGTGTCAGTAATTGCTGTATGCAGTGGGGCAGAACATTGGCCTTTAAACGGCCCTCAGCGCTAGACCTGTGCATTTAAACACACAGTGTGAACTGATGTCAGCGTAAACAGACACACTCGCTGTATAATGCCAGAGAATGTTTCCATCAGTTCAGTTTCAGATGAGATGAATGTTGAATGTTGAGTGACGATCCACCATGCGATCTCAAGTTGAGAGATTTGAACAAACACACTCTCTAGGCATCCATTAACCCATAAATCCAGAACACATCTTATTCATCATATTCATCTGTCAGTCTCATGCAGCTTTGGAATGGACAGAAATAAGTTATTTGAGTCATAATTGCGGGTCCTTTAAACACTTTAGCCAGCCAAATCTATTAAATTATTGTAATTTCTCTTTTAAAAGGTTTTTGGACGGCAGAAAAGGCACATTATTGGCAGTAATATCTTCTCACAATGTTAATTGACGTCCCAAGATTTCAGACGAGACATATTGTGATGTTCCACTGCGATGCCCAAACAGACTGATGACAATTCTTGGAGGAATTGAATTGTTGTATACTTCCTCCCCCTGTCATTCAGCACAACATTAGACTTTGTTAAAACCCTGTTGTGTTTTGAAACATCGTCTCTCAAAGGCAGGCCTTTTGCTTTTCATATCACCATATATAATATTAAACTCTTTTCACGAATCCAGCGAACATCATTTAAACCAAAGGCCCAAACTCAAAGATTCTAGGAGAGGAGGAGACACTCAACCTTATAACTAAACTTGTTCTTAATTCTCTCTCTCTCTCTCTCTGCTAATGTGTCTGTCATGTCCTGGGCTGAGCTGGGGCGAGAGAACAGGACCTCTGGATGAATTCTGGGTAATGATGCACTAACTTCCTTCAGTGCTTCAGTTCCTTTGGGCTGCGGGTCTAATTCCCCCTTTACAAGAGCTCTACTCCTTAAATCAATGAGTGTTCAACAGTGCATTGGTCCTGTCGGGTAATATTCAGAGAGCAGAATTATGGGTATGATATTACTGCATTGTACTACTTATTCACATTTTTACAGCTCATCCATGCAGTCTTGGTTCATTGTCTTTTTTCCCTCTCAAGCTGCTGTTTATCTGTAACACACATTATAGGATTGGAGGGGATAGTTTAACACTCTTTTAAGCCATTGCGTCATCTAATGATGGTCCCCCAATGTCCGTGGCAGTTATTGACCTTTATTAATTTTGGAAACCAGAAGAAAAGCTTTGTTTATTTCAAATGTTCATATAAGAGTGTGTTTAGTTGCTGAATCCACAGAGGACGTAAAGAACCGTGAATCTGCACTTCATTGAAGACTAAACATGGCCTGCCATATTCCTTCCTCCTGTGTATGGTGTTCTCATTAACGTTAATAATAACACAGTCTCATCCCAAAAAGTCATACAACTGACGTCTTAGGACGTCTTTTGACCATACGTCAATATCCGCCTTTTTAGGGCCCCCTTAAACGTCGGTAGATGGCGATCCCGGACCGTCATACAACTGATGTTTTACCTTTAACGTCAGTTAGGTGACGGGTTAGGTTTAGGTCTAGGATCCCATAACCTCATCTACAGACGTTTAAGGGGGTCCTAAAAAGGCGAATATTGACGTATGGTCAAAAGACGTCCCAAAACGTCAGTTATATGACGTCTTTAAAATGTGAAAATTCACATAAACACATTAGAGGGCGCAGCTCAAGCAAACCTTTCAGTCGCTGCATTTCTGGGTAACAAAAGAATAGGATGCAGGAGATAAAAGTTTAACTTACTTTACCAATAAAAACAATATAGCATGGGAACAAGTAACTCAGATATGTTGTTGTAAGTTTAAAAGTAGTGCGTTACTTTACTAGTTACTTGAAAAGGTAATCTGATTACGTCAAGTTACTTGTAATAAGTTACCCCTAAAACTGCTCACAGCGTTCGGCGGGTCTTGTGGCTATTAGACCATAAACAAAAGCTGCTGTTCTCTATGTGTTTTTCCTTCCTCTCTGCTCGCGTTCATAGTTCATAGTTCATAAAAAAATCCCATACATTTAGCCACCCATAGACCTATATATGCACCATTTTTGCATCATACTTTTTTTAAGTAATCCCGACTTGGAATAATTTTGCTTAAATTAACAAGAAAACCTTTGTTATATGTACTTAAATATTTGAGTTCATGCAACATTCTTTTCTTAAAAATAAATGCATCACGTCACACCTATTTTTAAGTAAAGAATGTTATGTGAATCTCTGATTGCAGGACAAAAGTTATTGATGAAGTGAGTTTATTTCCTGACTTTATATTTGTAATACTGGATGTGTACCTCTAACATCAAGCCTGTAAATCACAAATGTTTTGCGATCTTGATGTATATTAGTTTGTCATGTGAAACGCATGTGAAAGTGTTGCTAGCATCATGGCTTATCTTGCTAATATTGGACATACTTCATGTAACTTTGTTTAACTTTTATGGATTTGTATAAGATATTCTATAGATATTATATTTTAATACAATTTATTATGCTTTAAGCAGAGTTTAAGCACTGCATTTATACTTTTTGGAATATTTGTTTAAAAATTTTGTAACTTTGAGGTCTAGTGTGGCGCTACCAAAAACATTAACAGTCAAGATAACAACACAGTTTAGATGGTTTGAGGAGAAGGGTAAACCTGACAGGGTGTTTTACCAATGTTACTTATGTCAAAGTTTATGTTTAACATCATGCTGGCTTGAAGTCACATTTGTGTTTTCAGTGGAAGTCAGTTAATAGCTTGTTGTATTCACACCTGCACTAGACATATTTGATTACAGGGAGAACAACTCCTTTGTGGCTGTCATAATATATAAAGTAAGACCCTTTCAGCCTTTCCCACACTTACTTTAGAGTGCTGTCCATTGTAGGCACTAACCAGAAAACTCTCTGCACTTGGAATAAGCACAACACTTTGCAACAGGATCCTAGACTTCCTGACTAACAGGCCTAAGGCAGTCATGACTGAAACTTTCAAAACTGAGCACTGTATTTACTGTCATTTGTGACAAAGTCTGTGTTAAATCTGGTTGAATGCATGAAAGGTGTGCTTGCTGAATTTTTTTTTTTGTTTTTTTTTTTTTTTGAAAATGGCTTAGACTCCACTAGAGCGTTGTTTGCTGGAACGCTGTATTCAACTATTTATTACTTAAATAACCACATTTAATTTCTTCATACTTTGTTGGAGAGTTACAACAATACGCTGATGACTGTTTTCAAAAAAGTTTTTATATACAAAATATCCCACATCATTTTTTTTTTCATAAGCACATGTTTTTTCTTTACTGATCACACTCTTGCATCATATTTGTTTCGATGGTATTGCATTGGAGGGGAGAGGCCAGAGAGGATCTGTGCACGTCAACAGCAGTTACTCGTGAAGCTCCTTTAACACGCACACTTTTGATATCCAGGTATACGGGTCATTCTGGCCAAGGTGAGACGTGGCGCTGTATACTTGAACTTCAAAGGCATTGTGCTGGTCCGACTCCACGGGGCGTCGCATTCATGACTTCAGTCAACATACACACACACACACATACTCCTTTAATCTGAGCTGTGCAATACCTACTCAACCCGTTTGAGTCAATACACCCTCTTTTTTTCTGTGATAGAGGGATGTGGAAGTGAAAGTGTATGATGCAAAAGCAGTGCAGAAGAGTGGAAACACACTTGTTTAGTTAGATTAACTCTGAGATCAGGAACCCAGCCTGAGACAGTTTAGAATCACAAGGAGCATGTGCTTGAAACATTTTTTTTTTTTAAGTTCTTTTAAGTTGTTTATAATGTCAAGTATATCTCATGCAAAGGCATTGGCTCTTAGAAGGAAAACTTTGCAATGCTTTGATTTTCTTTTCTCGGTGACATGCATAATGCTTTCATCTTTTGGTAGAGTAAACAAGTCATCAAAGTAAAAGGCTGAATATCTAGTATTTGAATATAGCATTTCTTAGGTATGTAAGCATACAATGTTTTCTTTTTTTTCAACCAAGAAACAACTGCAAATCCTTTCATCAACAACAAACTATTTCTACAGTGGACTCAATCCATCCATATCCAGATATGAGTGCACGTCCATACTGATATTTAGGGAAATGTTACAAATCAGTCATTTCTAATATGCAGCACATTTCCATGTCCCTATTGTATTTGTCCGGATAAAATTAATCTTAAATGATTTAACAACTTTCACTGGGATGTTACTTTTTTGTTTTGTCAAAAGGAATGCACTAACCTTTAATGAAGTATTGCCAATTTAT
>JAOTRC010000003.1:25016067-25027592 GCA_027497675.1 Cyprinella lutrensis
CCATAAAATAACTTGACTGTTCTTTGAATATGCAAATAAGCCCCGCCTCCACTGACTCGCACCAGCTTAGAGATCCACTCGTTGAACTGATTGGTTACAAGGTAGTTTGTGTCATCAGAAACACCAGTGATTTCAAACTGTGTTTTTGAGACTGTCTTTGGTTCACTGCAGTTTTAAGGAGAAAATACTCAGCGATGGCACTGACTTTTGAATGTGAAAAGCTTAAAAGCTTGATTTCCATCACAGGGGGACTTAAACTACTCGTGAAGTTAGCATTTTGTCACATAAGCTTATGTATTTGAATGTTGAACTCAGTTCAGAACTCGCTCTATTATCGTATACTATAACTTACTCTACCAGTTGACAAATTTCTACTGGTTTATTGTGTCTACCTTCATATCGGCCACCCCTAGGTACAGTAAATGTGCACCAGGGTTGTTATTATAACAAACTAAAACCATAAAAAATACCTTCTTGACTATGAGGGGAAAACAAAGCATATAGCATGTGGAGATGGTTGGATGAAAGACATCACACCTGTACTTTGCTCGTCTTCCTGTCACTTCAAATCATGAAGATGGATGAAAGGACTCTGTACTATTTGCAAAATAGAGCTGCAAGTTTTTTGTTACAGATTAATATTTATGGAAAAAATTAGATCAAGACTGATAAATAATAAATGCGCACAATACTGATAAATAATTTGTGATCTAATGAATAATAAATGAAACACTGGATGACAATGTTATGTAATAAAGAAGACAGTTCTGTATCGCAAAACTGCATTTTTTCCAGATTTGCTGAATGTGTGAGAGGAGCTTGCATGTGCAGGCGGATTCTTTCACGTCTTACCGCAAATGATGAAAAATAGTTTATGCCAATAAGTTACCCTAATATTTAGAGATAAGGCCCAACAACTAAAATAAAAACTAGTAAATGCTTGAGCTCTTTAACACCCAATCAGAATCCATTCCGCTTTAGTGTTTTTATAATTCATCGGGTAGCCCTCAAACCGTATTCACTTTACAGCCCTTAATCCTGTAATTGTGGAAAAATGTGGGCACGGAGGACTCAGGTGTGATCCTAATTTTTATTTATTATAAATATTATATCACTGTCTTCGATAAAGTTTTGTCTATCCATTTATGGTGTGTTTTCTTTATTTTGGGGGTGTTTTTGAATTTATTTACTTCAAAAAGTACCATATTTTTTATGTAAATTATCTCTATGTCAATTAATTACGATGTAGTTTTGTTTTTAATTTTTTTTAACTACAATAAAATATCATTTTAATAAGTTCTTAGAGATAAAACCTAAAGATGAAGTGACTTTGCGGTCACCTGGTGTCTTTATTTTAGATATTTTAGGTGTTTGTCTTATTTTAGAATGCTCTAAATTACAGTTTTCCCCATCCATTTCTATGGGTGCCCATTTTTGACCCAAATACAAGATTAAGGAGCTTTTTTTCACTCACTTAACATTGTAGAAATGAGTCAAAAAAATTTGTGAGTGTTCAGGAGGCAAACTTAGGAAAAGTAGCCAAGTCTTGTACCTCTCAGATCAAGGGAAGGATTTTTAAAAAATAAATCAAAGGTATTTTGCCCACATTTGTCCAGAATAAGGTTTTAGGACTAGAAAATGTTTAGAATTATTTTTAAAACTATATCTTCATCTTTATAGTTATCATTTTTGTTGTGAACAGGCCTTTAGCGGTAGGAATAAACCTTTCGTGAGTGTGTTTGTGTTTTCAACTGTGAGTTTCACCCAGTTTCCAAAGCCCTCTGTATCTGAAAGTCATGTATGGAGACTCACCGGGCTCTCGCAGCCTCCACAGCGAGCTCCAGGAGGTTTCCATCTCTGGTACGTGCACACTGCTCGATCGCGGCCAAGCACCTCTTCGCCGCCTCTGCATCCCTGCTCTCTCTGACCTGTAATGCAATCATTACCATCCTCATTACTATCTGCAAACACTGACCCAGCATGAGCCATACAAACATACAGAAACAAGGAATCAGTATGGAGTGCATACTATAAACAACACGGGTGACATTTAAAATCATGCGGATGGAGGTGTGGGAGAGCATTAATACACTGTGGGTGAAAACAGACTCAGAAAACACAGCATTTAGGGCAGAATCTGATTTTTATAACTAAAGTAATTGCTGTAAATGAGGTGAACATGTGAAGGCAATGAAACACAGAAAGTACTGTGTTCCTTCACATTCTCTAGCTTGTGCTAATATTGTGCAGAAATAGTTAATTTAATAAAAGAAAAATATAATAAAAAGAGGATCATCTGACTGGTGTGTGATTTTTATGCAATCCCTTTGGTTAAAGAGGAATCCCTTTCAGGGTTGTTTTGTTAAATAAATCAAATTAATTAAATTTAATAATCATAATAATTAAATAAATAATAAAAAATATAATAATTAAATATCAAAATTTAAAAAAAAATCATTCTCAGTAATTGAACTATATATAAATAAATATAATACAAATAAAATAATATATATAAATATTAGGTGAAATACTTGAAATAAAAATGAAGTGTGGTTATAAAAAACAAAATGCATAACAAAATCACAAAAACTTAACTTTTTAAGAAAAATAACAATAAGAGGTTAATTCAATACAATAAGAGCACTTAATGACAAACCCCAAAGTAATAATACTGATTCCTTTGCAGAATCTTCATAACATACATTATATGTTACCTTATAATATTAAATATTAATATTAAAAAAGGTTCGTCTCATTCAGATGGAAGACAAGCTTGTGGGTTCAATATAAACTGAGCTCTATCAGTTGAATTTGTGGCATAATGTCCATTATTACAAATAATACTTGTATCTTTTCTAAATAAAAATATCTAAAATAAAATAATTATGGCAAGTGCACAGGGCCATTGATTTTGAGGGTTTAAACAAAAGAAATGTGCAGCTTGAAATGTTGTGTATTTACGATATTGCCGACTTCCATTTACTGTACATGTATTTACTGTTCGTTTTCACAACATGGAGTCTACTATTTTCCAAAGTACCCAACATCACCCCACTCATGCAGTACATACTTTCTGAACTGAAGATATTTTGGGAAATCATAAAAAGATGATGTGTGAACAGATGCCAAATGCTTCCAGATCAAACAAACCACCTTCAAATATTTGAGCCGTCACTGACAGAAACTTTAAATTTTACATTATAGCTAATTCATGCTTTTACATTTTCAACATCAATATACCGACTTGTCATCACACGAGAATTCCCCAGCAACGTGCTGTCGACCCGCATTTATCTTCAAACCTCAAACTGATGTTCATTTCTGTTTATTTCAAAAGTGTATTTCTTAGTGTGACAACAGATAAAACAACCCGCAAGAAAGACTTCACTCCAGAGAAATGGCAATAAACCCACAAAGTGCCAAAATCAAGGTGTGATTTGAACATGCAAAGTTAGATCACATCAAACTCCTTTACACAGTAATAGAAAACATGCAGCACACACACATAAATGATTAGATCTTCACAAACAGCCATGCATTTATTTGAATCATTTGAGTACAGCGACAAGACACTACATATGGTCTGGTGTATGAGAAACGATCCTTAGGAACGTTTTTCCTGTTCTATGTACACTTGCAAATGTCCATTGCAAATCAGGCTAATTGGCTAAATTTACAGACTTTCAGCTGATTGCAATGAACAAAAAAAAGTCATTGAAAGATGCCTCTTCAGTTGCATGTGGGGAAACCACTTCTAATTAGAGCCAGACCGATATATCGGCAGGCCAATATTATCGGCCGATATTAGGCATTTTCCAAAATATCGGTATTGGCAGTTACAATGGCCGATAAATGAATATTTCAAAAATAAAATAAAAACGGACGAAACACGCTTGAACCATGTCATGAGTGTTGATGTTGTATAGTTTGTCCACCAGAGGGCGCTCTACACCGTCCCTGTTGGCAACACGCGTTGAGTTGGTCACGAGACATACATCGTCTTTACATTGTCATTGTCGCTAAACAGTTTTTAGAGATAAAACTCTTTTCATTCGATTATCAAGAAAACAAATCTAAGAGAACGATTGACTAGGTACCAATGTTTTATTAGACCAAAGGTTCATTTAGCGCCGGAGTTCTCCTTTAACCAGACTTACACAGTTAATATTGATTCTAATCACAATCTGTGCATTATTTTTGGGTAAAAATATTGAAATATCTCTAAAACATAAAAAATCTGAGAAGCAGACTGACATGTAACTTTGGTAATCGTTTTATCCTCATTAATTGTGGTTAGTTTTATAAAGTTATTCCTCTGAAAACATTCAATATTCTATGCATTTCCACTGGAGGAACCTGCAGAACACCGGCTGTGCATTTATGCACACATACGCATATTAATACATCATCAGTCTGTCGCCACCATCTGAATGGTCAATAATATGCAGAGTCCTTTCCCCAGGGATGACAGTGCAATGCATTGTGGGAGTGGCCCTTTAAATCACAGCCACCCTCTCACATTTACTTAGGATTAATCTGTATTTTATTGATAAAAAGAAAACTATGCAGTGTTGCTTTATATTTGATTTTAGTTTCTGAACTTTGTTCAGACGTATTAATATGTGCGATTGGTAATTTGTTCGTATTGTATTACTGTCTGTAAACTTTAATCTTTAATAATGTAGAACTTATATTACCGGTAGTTAGTCTAGTTTATCAGTTAGTTTCTTTAGGCTGCTGACTTTTGTTGTTCATGGTATTCATCTGCAACGGAATGTTTTGCAAAAACACACAGAATAGATATGTTTGATATCGAAATGTTACCATACTGGAATCAAAACTTGGAATTGATAAGAATCGGAATAGGAATTGTAATGGGAATAGTTCTATTCCCCAACCCTAAATCACAGATCTTCGGCTGGGGTTTGTAGAGAAGTTTGGGAGGATTGTTGGACTTTTGTTTGGAAGGAAACTTTGTGTCTGACCTCTGTGTGCCTTGTTAAACTTGTGACCTCTGCAGGATGTTTCTGTCTGTGAGAATGAAGCTTTTGTCATTTTCTTTTGATGTGTGTTTCCCAGCAGTGAGGATGATGGAAGTGAGCGTAACTCGGGCTCAGACAGCAGACGCGAGTCTATTCCTGGCTGTAGGCTGATAGCGTGAACACACACACACGCTCCAGACACAGATCGATATTTAATAGCAGTGTTGACTTTGTTTGATTGGGGGTTTGATGTGTCAGGTGAAAGCAATACACACAACGCTTTAGGTTTAGTTGAGTTCATCTGGAGACGTACAAAAGCTGCACCGATATATGAAGTTATCTAAGGGTCACAGAGTTGGATTGTCTTGAATCAGCTCTATTGACATCAGAGAAATGTGTGGAAGAAATATGAGCAGAAGAGACGTCTTTAAACACATAAAAAAGAGTACTGACCCCAACCTTTGTTCTTTAGGGGATGTGCCAGACCTAAAATATATTCGAAATAATAACATCTGATGCAAGACTGAGACTCTTTGGATTTAGTTCCTTAACCTCTTTGCATTCCTGTAAATTTTGCCAAAAACGCCTAAAAATATGCGTACCCAAATTAAATTGCCTGCTGTTCTTGAACCATTTCGAGTATATGCATAGTTTTGGTCTCTTTTGAAAGGGGGCACTTTGAGGTTTGTTCTTGAACTGTCAGAATCACTGTAGGTCTTACTGGTATTAAGTAATAAAACTTTGAACAGACTAAAAAAGGGGGGAAATATTTCCGCCTAAATTTTTTTTTTTTTGTAAAAACATGCCTGCAGATAACTATTATTACATTACAATTAGATTACATTTACAAACAAAATTGCTTTTTTAATTTCAGTGGTCCTTACAGTGTGTACAATGGTTTATTAGCACTTTCCAAACAGTACAAATACAGAAATAAGATATTTCCCAGTCTACATCAGAGGTGACTCCAAATTCCTATGCATGTGTGTTCAGCTTTTAGGTTTAGTTAATGAACTCTCATCAGTGGATGAGAGCTGAATACCACGATACAATTTAATGATAAATGAAAAACCCTGTCCAGAGTTTACTTCCGATTAAAAGTAAATTATGCCAGCAAACCTTTGAGCCTTATCCCCACGCACATTCACCAAGTACATTCATGCTGTGCTGGCTCCCTTGCTACTGCAGGACATCCTTGTGCTAACCTACATCGAGCCTGGCTCATATAATCTCAATCCGAGGATCTGGCAACCCGAGGAAGAAGTTAGGGTTGAGATTGAACTCCAAGAAGATATGGTTCCTCCCTCACGGGCCCAGCCAGAGGTTGTTGGGGGAACCTTCAACATCTTTGACACATAAAGTCTAGAAATGTGGGCAGTGTTTCTAACTCTGAAACACTTCTTCCCACACCTGAGGGGCAATCATGTGTTGGTCCGTACAAACACAGTGGTAGTTTCTTATAAAAAGCACTATGGTGGACTGCATTTGTGCTCCCTTTTCAGGCAGGCACAGCAGATCCTGCTCTGGGAACTGGAGAAATTCAAGTCACTAAAAGCAATGTACTTTCGGTGCACACAAACTTGGGGGAAGACATTCTCTCAAAACAGGAACTGAAGCCCAGAGAATGGCGACTCCATCCACAAGTAGAGGAGTCCATTTGGCGGAGGCACGGCAGAGCGGAATTGGACTTTCTGTCCCCTTTGATTCGCCCTCACATCTCTAGGTGCTTCTGGGTGTTGGATACCATGGTACCATGACAGAGGCTGTGTCTGTATGCCTCTGGTCCCGCATGTTCTTGCAAGGGTTTGCCAGAACCAAGTCCACCTACCCCTAGTGTCTCCGTTCCGTCCAACCCATGGTTCTCGGACCTGATGCCTCTCCTAGACAACATTTCATGGGAGTTCCCATTTCAAACAAATTTTCTTAAGTGCAAGGGATGATCTACCATCCCAAGCAGGGGATCTGGAAACTACTGGGGGTCTGGCTCCTAAGAGGTCCAAGCTCATAGATTCCAGTCCCCATGTCACCAGGAAGCTGTATGCCCTGAAATGGCGACTCTTTGTGCCATGGTGCGAGCAGCGCCGGTTGGAACCAGTCAACTGCCCTGTTGGTTCAGTGCTGGAGTTCCTTCAAGGACATCTGTCAACTAGGTTGTCCCCATCTACTCTAAAGGTCTATGTGGCTGGCATTTATATACCTTTAGATGGAAATTATGTTGGGAGACATTCTCTGGTGTCTCAGTTCTTAAGTGACTAACTGCCAGTCGCAAGTTCCAGCATTAATAGAACCATTAATAGAAGCATCATTTGAGCTATTGGACTCAGTTTCTGAAAGGTCTTAAAGGTCTTTTTTGGGCAGTCATGGCCTAATGGTAACAGAGTTGGACTAGTGGTTCGATTCCAGTACCGGCAGGAATATGACTGAGGTGTCCTTGAGCAAGGCACCTAACCCCCAATCGCTCCCAATTGCTCAGTTCAAGAGCAAAATGACTTAAAAGTGAACTCAATTTATTATTTACCTGTCTGAGACATGGCTTTCCACGTCTTCTTGTGCTTGAATATATAAATTGGCAAGGGTTAAAAACACATGCATATGACAAACTTCCGTGGCCAAACTTCTGACTGGCCTGATCTGGAACTTTCTCGCTGACCCCGGGCCATCAGGTAGTCCTTATTGTTGAACCCTTGCCAACACTTTCATTATGGTTTTGTGGCTGTCTGAATTAGCCCTGAGTGCCTGTTTAATCACAGAAGACAATGTGTGCTGTTTGTAAATGGCCAATCATATTAAAGCATACAGGACTTGCGTTGTTCAAAGTTCACAAAGAGCTTTTTTGACCATCGCTCGATAGCTGTTGTAACCTATTGGGGAGCCAAAATGTTCCCAGACCAGGTATTTATTTTGTGAAAAATGAAGATGTTGAGCTGCAGAATGTTTACATTGTTTTTTTCCATATAGATAATGCAGACAAACTCCATACAAAAGGGGAGAAAACACCATAAAAGTGTCACTTCAGTAGTCTGAATGACTTATGTGGGGTTATTGCATGTTTTATGAAAATGCAGGCTGATTAGTAACCTTATCATTGCACAGCCATGACATGTTTGACTGAGCGAGAGGCAGCTAATGACACATTACAGTCATGAATAAGATAAATGTGTTGATGAAGAAGAATAGACTGAAAGACACAAAACCACGTTCAGTTAATTAAAACCAATAGACAGAAGCAGACTGACTGATTTCTGCAATTAATATTTTCTGTTTACCACTTTAAAAACATTGAATGCATTAAAGACAGCATGGCTACAGTGAAGATCCTTCTTTTCTGAATACTATTTAATTCATTTCAAGTCACATTAATTTGTATAGCGCTTTTCACAATACATATCGCTTCACAGCTAACATTATGTATTCATTTTGGCAAAAACAATGATCTCATTAAAGCAATTATCACAAGTTGTGATTTGAATAGCATTTGGCAGGGTTTGGCGTCATCTCTTCCCAGGTGTGTTGGGTCATCTGAAATCTTCGTAAGCGCTGGATCCAGACTGGGGCTGGAGTAATCCCTCAGGATGCCCACAAGCTTTTCTGCATCAGAAACAGATAACATGTAGCGTAGCTTACTGGTGTTTCTGAGGTGGGGAAAAAGCTGTTTTTGTTAAAGATGAAATATGATTTTCGAAAGACAAGTTGCTGTCTAATTTAACACCCAAGTAACAGGAAATCCTAAATGCTAATTGTATCCTAAGAATGTTTTTGGACAGAAATAGTAACACTTAAGTCTTATCCAAATTTAATGGACGAAAATTATAGGTCATCCAATGTTTTATATCTTTAAAGGGATACTCCACTTTTTTTGGAAAATGGCTCATTTTACAACTCCCCCAGAGTTAAACAGTTGAGTTTTACCGTTTTCGAATCCATTCAGACGATTTTCTGATATTTAGAAGAATGTCAGTAACCAGATAGTTTCTGGTCTCCTTGACTTCCATAGTATATTTTTTCCTATGGAAGTCAATGAAACCAGAAACTGTCTATTTACTGATATTCTTCTAAATATCAGAACATCGGCTGAAAGGATTCAAAAACAGTAAAACTCAACTATTTAACTTTGGGGGAGTTGTAAAATGAGCCTATTTCCAAAAAAGTGGAGTATCCCTTTAACATTAGTTAATGCACTGTGAACGAACATGAGCAAAATATGAACAGCTGTATTTTTATTAACTAATGTTTACAAAGATGAAAAAATACAGTAACAAATTTATTGCTCATGGTTACATACTTTAACAAATTAAAACTTATTTTAAAGTTTTACCAAATTATTTAAATATTCTATTTATTTATTTATATTTTTCTTTTGCCCAGCCCTTTTTATTTACAGCATCTACTGAGGATTCCACTTGAGTGTCCATGTGGTAAACAAGCTCTGAGCTGTTTCTGGACCTTAAATGACATATACCATCTCCTAATTTGCAAAAGTCTTCATCTAAGTTTTGGGAAGGTTAAAGTCAGAACACACAAAATGGCTAAATAGTATCCAGCCCGAAAGATGATTGTTTAGATGATTGGAAAATGATGAATATTTGCTGAACCCATCAGTATCCATCAGAAGTTATGTTGGTGTAGTGTGAAGGGTTTGAGCTGGCTAAACTCCCTTTGGCAGAATATACAGCTTTGCCCCTTTAGGGAAATTCATGCAAGCTATAACTGGATTTATCTTTATCATGCTTTTCATGTTGCATTTCCCCAATAAACAGCTTGGGAATTGCAGTATCACAGCTTCATATGAAGAAATTAATCACATACAGTAACTTAGGGATTGTGTATGTATTTTCAGTAATAATTATACGTCCTGGTTCCCTATTGAGGAACTTACTGTACATGACCGTTTTTAACTTGCATGTCTCAGAGTTCGGTTTTCTGAAGCTGCTGCTTACATTGGCTATGGTAACTATATATTTTTGGCCATTTTTTCCCTTACAGCATTCCCAAATAATGTTGTGGAACCTTAAAAACAAATAAAAAATAAAAATTAAAGCTGCAAGCAGCATTTATCGGGGTTCAAGCATTTAAAGTTTTATTTAGCGAGTATGTAAACACTTCGAAAACTTAGAAAACCAAAAGTAATTTATAAAGATCATATGAGAGATTCAGTCAAGAATCATTTTGTACAAACGTAAATAATACATGTTGGACTGATGTTTATAAGGAAGTTCATCCTGATAATGGGTTGTCAGCATTTGAAAGTTTATTGTATCCTTTGGTGGAAAAACATGCACCGAAGTGCAGCAAAGAATGTGATGAGAAGCATTCACATGTCTCCATTATTAACGGATCAAACAGCACTGACATGGAAACAGGAATAAGCATTGTTCCATGAATGAACTATCCAGTGTCCACAGATCAGCAACATTCACCATAGTTTTACTGTAGTAACACTACTAACTGTAACCATGGAAGTTTGGTAGGAATAGTAAGTTAGGCCACAAAGTAAAAGTAATGTTACGTCGGTTTTATTTCGACATTATGAATAAAATTGTGGCCATTTCATACAATTTGTGACGAAAAACAAAAACTCTCAAACCCAATCCTTGCATCAGTTTCTTTCACCTTGACTCAATTAACTTTCAATAATAAAATAAAATACACATTCTATAACCCAAATGTACAAAAATAAATGTAATCATATATTGGATACTCAAAACACAATGATTCAGAATTCCATCCAATAAACCAACTTTACCTTCAATAGCAAACAGTATGTTCAACAATATGAATTAGAAATGCTGGAAAGACAAATAGATTCAGTTCAACAAAGTTCAAGAATAAAACAACTCAGCTGATCAATGTTTGTGAATCAAAGGATTCAGTTTAAAGAGTTGTTCAACCTTCTCTCGATCAGTTCAAGTACAAAAAAGCAAAAATAAATCAATCACTTAATCCCATGAATCAAAGTCCTTTGAGTCTGAAAACCAAAAGAAATGTGTGTGCCATCAAACATTTTGGTTCTCTTTAGTGAATGATAATTGAAATTTAGGATTTTTTTTTGATTATTGACAGGCAGACTCCAGAGAATATTTCTGCAGTGGTTTGGTTCTGATCAGTCCAAAAACCTAGGAGTAGTTCGCTTTTTTAACGCAATTTTCTAGAAATGCATTTTGTCTGGCTTGAGTCAAGGATTCCAACGATGTAAGACACTTGATCCTTCGCCAAATAGGTGAGGAGTTATGAGCCATTTCGTACTTTTGACCGCTGTAGCTCCGCCGTCAGGCTCCATCATGAAAAAATTAACAATAACAATAGAGTTTTAGCACTTTGTGCTTGAACCCATAAAAACTGGTGGAAACAATTAAAAGTAGCATTTTGGTACCAAAAAAAGTTATTGTGTTAAATATATATTTTGTAATGTTCTTATGTTCCACCCACTGTATGAACCTATAGGAAAGTGAATATCATCACACATATCTCATTGTTCATTTAAAAAAAATCAATTCTATCAAATGTAAATGGTCTTAAAAGTAAAATGTCCTAATTTTTCACATA
>JAOTRC010000003.1:25080796-25092239 GCA_027497675.1 Cyprinella lutrensis
TTCATTTCTTTTCCACTGAAGAAAGAAAGACATGGACATCTTGGATGACACGGGGGCGAGTAAATTATCAGCAAAAGCTTTTTAAAGTGAACCACTCCTTTAAGCACAAAATCTGTGCGAGTAAAATTATGATTTATTATTATTATAAGTAAAATTCTGCACAATACACACAACCCCACGCTGAAAATCAAGCCCTGTAACACCAACAATAATCATCCGGAGCAAATGAAAGCAGTGAGTGAATGGAGGCGGGTTTGTCCTTCACCCACAGTCAGTGTCAAGCGTTTGCATCAAAAAAATCATTATTTTTGATGCACTACATTGCATTTGGTTTATTACTTCAGATGAAAAACTACACTTGAAAAGTGTATTATATGTAAAAGTCAGACTTCAATATATAATACATGTGTGTGTGTTAATGTGAATACCTGTACACACACTCCTTCCTCCATTCATCCGCTCATTCTCTCTGTTCGCAGTGGGGCAAGTGGAGCGGGACGTCCTTCGAGAACCGTGTGACCCTGTGTAAAACGCTGAAGGGCTTCCACGTGCGGGCCATCACCATGAACAGAGCGCTCGCATACATCGGCTCCGGAGACCACAGGAAGTGATGTCGCTCACACCGGAAACCACTGCAGGACACTCGTATTTATAATAAGCTAGATCTCCACGCTGAATATTTATGTTCATTACTGAATCTATTTATTTGTTTTGATAAATTATTTATGTATTACATTATTTATTAACTATTTATTAAAATATTTGTGTAACAAAAAATGTTTTTTGTGTGTGTGTGTTTGTGTGCATGATATCTAAAAACAAGTCAAGGAAGTCTTGAAGAGATTGATTTTTTGGGGGAAAATGTTCAGATTAAAGACTGAAACTGAAGAGTAAAAATGACTTTGGATGGGGTCGATCAAAACGGGACTGCTATTCAAGTCACGAATACACAGAAAGCTGTAAATGCCCCATATATTTCCAGAGAAACGTTATAACTGTAGCTCCTAAATGAACAACCAAACCCCTGTTAGTGTTTTCAATCATTTCATGATTTATTCATCTAAGGAAAGGTTAACCTCCACCGAAATAAAGCGAATCCCCTGAGAGAGAGTGTGACAGAGTGGATTTAACCACACACACGTTTCACACGACAGGGAAACCCTGAATATTCACATGTTCAAGTGTGTTCTGCATGAATATCATGATATGAGCACCATTATCAGTCATCTGCACCACAGAAACTAAAGCAGACCATCACAGTTCATGATTCAACAAAGACAAACTTTGGAAGACAAGTTAAAATATGTACAACTTCTAAAAAATATATATACAACTGTATAAAACAATGGAGATGCAGTGAGAAAACCTCAGTTTCACACAGATCTCAGGTCAGCTCCAGATCTCGGTGTCTCCAACAGCTTCAGTGATGTTCCTCCTCGCTCAGCACACACACACACACACCGCTGGACCCAACGTCACGAGTTATTCTGCAGCATCTCTGGAAAAACCACGAGACACATTCACATCCACACATTAGGAAAAAACAAAAACTAAACCATGATAAGTTGGTAAAACGCAAAAAAAAAAAAAATGAAAAAAAAAAATAGGTAGATCAGCTAGATAAAAAAATTTAAGTTATGAAATTTGAAGTTTTAGTTTGCAGAGCATATTTTTATTTCGAGTCACATGATAAAATCGTTTAAATGCCAATATCGAACATATTCCCATAAATACCCAGTTAAGAAAATATAGTTCACATCCCCAAATAAATCAACACAATATATACATAATTATCATCAAGAGCCCAACAAGAGCAAAACATTCGATATTTGTGTTCGATATTTTAAATGCAAGTTCGTCTACATTAAAGTATCAAGTTCATGAAACTATCAAACACTTCAGATTACTTAAAATGTGTCAGTTCTGTGGACTCAAAAGAAAGAGAAAGTTCTAAAAACTCATTAAGGTTCATTTGATTGAACTAATTTGATTAATTTAAGTTTGCCCTACTCAAACCAATCAATTATTTTGAGTGTTGAGGTTTACAAATCCTCGCCATCAACTCATAAACTTTACAAAGACATTAAAGCGGTTTTAAGCGTCACAGAAGAACGTGTTTCAGGCAAGACAACACCGCGAGTAAGGTCAAATACTTCCCCAGTTGATTCATCACAGTACACTAAAACTATTTGTATTACAAATTTACTGAAATGTTGAAAATATACTAATGAGGTCATTTCTAATTAAATGTGCGTTAACTTAGACACATTTCCAGAACAGAAATCTAAACACTGGATAAAGTCAAAATTGTGTTTGATTTGTTGACATGTTGGGAGTTAAAGGTTTTTACTGAGGGGATTTTTCATTTCTCTTTTTTATCCCTCCATACATCAGAAAATACTGTAAAACAGTCAGAAACTAAACAGCACATTTCCACCATGATTTTGGGAATGAAACCTTCAGAATATAGCTTGGAATAAATCTGTAAGGTTTGGTGTGTTAACATGAACTAAGGATGACCAATACTTCTTTAGCATTTATTTATCTAAATATAAATTTATTATTATTTAATATTCATTTCAACATTTACTGATGCATTATTAAAACCAAAGGTTGTATTTTTTAACATTAGTTAGTGCACTGTGAACAGATGAATTTGTATTATCTAACATTAACACAGATTTTAAATACAGTAACAAATGTATTGCTCATTAACTAATACATTAACTGATGTTAACCTTAGAAACTCGACGTCTGTTTTGTAATTTAAATCTCTGGACAAAAAAAATAAATAGATAAATTGCAAGGAAATAAACAATTAAATATGGTTTGGAAGTTTTCTTTCCACAAATATTACAGAGGACATGTTACAGAAGTCTAAAATCTCTAAATTGTCCAGTGCCTAAAACACCAATGTTTTTGCCAGTGGTGTCTTGCCTAAAACAGGAATAGCGATCACTAAAACACCAGACGTCACATGACTGAACGCCACATTTGAAGAAGTGGCTTGGATTCCCGCACGCTCTTCTGCATCCCTGGGCTATTTTTATCTGCTGGTGGATGTGACATGAATACGAAACACTCTCTAAAGACACCTCAAAACCCTCATCTTTCCCTCCCAAATCCCAAATCCCTCCCTCGCGTGTCAAAATGACCCGAAGCCCTACATTTATACTACTTTTTTTCACCCAGAATTTTTTTTTATTATATATTATTTTTCTTATATATTATAACATTTTATTTTATTATTTATTTTATTATATTTTATTTTATTACATTTATTGTTATAAATTTTATTTTATATATATAGCTTATTTTATTTCATTTTGATAATATATTTACATTTTTAATGCAATTTTTTTGAAGATTTTTTGTTCTTTTTTTATTTTATTTACCTTTAAATTGTTAGATTCAACTAATAAATAATAAATAAATAAATAGTAACTTAGTAATTTAAGCACATTCTTCAATTTTTTAACTTAAATTCAAAATGACTCAATTTCATGCATAACCCTTTTACTTCAGGTTAAAATATCTTAAATTGGGTGTCTTGGGCCGTCCTCTTGTTGGAAAACAATAATATAAGATGATATTTCATGACTCTAGATGGGCTTTTATCTCTACATGAGCTGTTCCGCTGGGCCGCTAAAGTCATTTCACTTCAGGATGCATTCACACATGTAGACGTTACAAAATAATATTTTAGTAAGTTTTAGCATTTTTGGTTTGATTTTTGAGCATTTTTAGGTTTGTACCGAAGCATTCCTCGCAATCCATTGATTCCCATGGGGGTCAAAATGACTCGCGAGGGAAAGATTTTAAACTTTTTAAAAATTTCAACCACAAAGCTCTTCGAATGCATTAAAAACTCCAATAAACACTCAATTTTTAAATATTTTTTAAACAATTTCCAGGTCAAAACACCCAAAGGAAGGATGATTAACACTGCCTGTCGCTCAACCATCCACCCAAAGAGCCACATAGTGTCGGCCCAGATCCGTCCACATTTGGGCCGTGTGGAATCCAAGTGAGCCGGATGCGGGCCGGATCTGGGCCGACACTATGTTCAACACAGACCGTCACGTCACCCACCGTCCAGAACAGCGATGACCTCGTTAGGCACGTCGTCGTTGTCCTTCAGACACTTGTGTAGGTCCTGAATCCCCGCGCTCCCCTTGGGTTGCCGTCTCCTCCAGCGCTCCAGCATGGTGAACTTCAGCATGGTCACGTCCTCCTCCGCGGACTCCATCTCCTCCAGGTCCTGCTTACTGAGGCCCAGGTAGCAGATGGCCACGATCTTCCACTCTTTGCCCATGCGCTTGGCCACCTGCATCAGCTGCTGGTCCGTCAGGCCCGGGGCCGGGGCCGTCCCGGCACAGTCTGGACACACAGCGGAGCGCCAGTCAACACACAGCAGGACTGGCACTGTGAGGAGAGTCGTGTCTGTCACCAACCTACCGGTCTCGTCGACGCCATGAGCTTTCTTATTGGGCTTGTTGCAGAGATCTTCCTCTGACGTGCTGATTGATCTCTTCCTGCCTGTAGAGGGCCAGAACACGAAACACTGACTGAATGTTCCCCAACAACCCCTTCCCCACCAGCAATTTAACAAAAAAGGAAGTTGGCAGCCACCGCCAGTGCTTTTGACTACTCTTTCAGAATATGTGTACCCAGCCAGCAATGACGAGGGTTTCATGGACGGCATATGTGGGCCCCATTATGGGGTTGCACCCAGAATCCACATTGGGGCAAGCCATGGAAGCCCAGACGTACTAAAAGTGGGACCTGTAAGGGTACTGCATGGGTCTTAATTGGTCAATTGGACATGTCAGACCCATTGGGGCCCCACCTGCACCAATGGGTCTAAAATGGGCTTGCACCAGCGATCCAACCATGGCTACCCAGATGGGCTTTAAATGGGCTCTGTAAGAGTCTCATGTGGGTCCTAACTGGGCAATTCATGTCAGACCCATTGGGGCCCCACCTGCCTAAATGGGTCTAAAGTGGGCTTGCACCCAGATGGGCTTTAAAGGGGCTCTGTAAGAGTCTTATGTGGGTCCTAACTGGGCAATTCATGTCAGACCCATTGGGGCCCCACCTGCCCAAATGGGTCTAAAGTGGGCTTGCACCAGGGATCCAGCCGTGGATGCCCAGATGGGATGTTATGAGGGATCTTAACTGGGCAATTTCTTGACAGACCCACATGTCATTGCTGGCTGGGTAATAGTTAGCGCTAAACATGGAAAGTCAATTTCCGTCAATAAGATAAGCTTCAACAACTCTTCCAGTGTTTATTTTTTATCCCTGAAAGTCTGAGTTGGAAGAGTTTGAAAGAGTCCAAATATAAACACAACACCTGCCCACCTGCCCAAATGGGTCTAAAGTGGGCTTGCACCAGGATCCAGCCATGGATGCCCAGATGGGATGTTATGAGGGATGTTACATTATTTTTTATCCCTGAAAGTCTGAGTTGGAAGAGTTTGAAAGAGTGCAAATATAAACACAACATGGCCGTAAAAGCAGTTCAGCCTGATGGCATTTTGGCCATGTCCACACGGACACGGGTATTTTTATAACTGTGACTTTTTTTTACGCGGTTCGGCCGTTATCAGGACAATGAAACCGAACATTTTTGAAAACCCCTGCCAGGGTGAGTATTTTCTGAAACGCCGGTTGCAGTGTTGTCGTGGAGACAGCGAAACCGGAGTTTTTGCACCGTTGACGGCTTCTGATTGGCTAACGTGGCTTTACAGTTAGGTTTATATCGCCGCCTGCTGGTATTGCATGCTCTTGACAGTGCTTGATAGCGTGTTTTTGCGTTTTCATGTGGACAGAAGTTTTTTTTTAAACGCAGGAGGGAAAAACTCTTATAAAAATATATAAAAATACCCGTGTCCGTGTGGACAAGGCCTTAAAGTGTCATTTTTCCCACTAGTCAAATGAACGGGACACTCATTGAGTAGTTCTGCCCTCTTGTGTTTGTTGTAGTTTCTGGACCGACGTTCAAGTCAAGGGCACGTCTTTACCCAGAGCGCTCCACTGCTGGGATCGCAGTCTACAGGACAACAGCAGAAACAACAAATCCCCTCCCAAAGGCTGTCCCATGCACTTGATTGACAGCTGTCCATGGCCTCACTGCAACCCCACGTGCCCAACAATCCGAGACCAGTCGACGGGACAGGAGATGAACGTTATCCAGTTCCTCATGCACATGGGCTTCGACGTGCAGAAGATGGCCCACCAGCAGGGCATGGACCCGAGTAAACTACTGGGCATGCTCAGCAGCGGCAGCTAAACGCTAAAAGGACTCGCTCCTTTCCCATCAGTCCGTTCGATACCTCCAAGCCCTTCACCCACCTCAGCTTTGACCTCAGGCTGAGCCTTGCCTTTAGTCGGGGCTCTGTGCCAAATTTCTATGGGCTTCCATCTCCAGATCCCCTCATTAATGATCCGTTTAAAAGTCCAGATTTTCCCCAGCGTGTGCAGATTGTCCTCACCGAGCAGCTTTGGAGACGGTGGAGATGCCCAAAACAGAGATTTGGAACGGAGCCCACCTCAGTTAAACCATGGGCTGCTGACTGTTCAACCCAACACAGTACGGGTTAAAGTACTGAGGAAAACCATGCAAACCGGGACAAGGTACACCTGCATCTCTTCTCTTAATTTATCGTTTGGTTATTAAAGTATCACGAATGTAATCCAGTTTTACGGATCTTCAGCTGTGTTGTTTGCTTTTGTGGTTTTTATCTCATTTCCTTTTTGGTACCAATATATTTAGCCACAGTTTATTAGAGTTTTATATGTCCATTCAGAGAGAGTGTTACGGATGTATTATCGATTTATAGAGTTTATAATCTGTAACACAGATTATATGAAGTACGTGTCAAATATATATGGATCTACTCAAGACTATAAAGAATCTTATAAACGGGAACTTTGGGACAGACAGACAGACACACACGTGTGTGGAAAGCACTGGATCACCTACTCTAAACCCAACATCATTCTTGGGGTACGGCTATGTTACTTTCAAATATAATATGACTTGATTCAGGAATAGTCAGTCCCTTAATAATATCTTTTCCAACTCCCATGCCATTCCAAACATGGCTGGAGAACTTTCAAACAATGTTCAAGCTTCTGTTTCTCAACATCATCAAAGTGTTTGGTCATCTAGACTGCCGAAAGCCAAAGAACACAATTAAAGTATCATAGTAGTCATAGACTATATCCCAGAATCCATTGAACAGTACCAAGAACAATAACTATAAAGATAACTACCGATAACTGTGTGCAACACTCGGGTTTCAGAAGTAAAAACTCCATTCAATTTCTCCATAGGGAATGGATTTTTAACAATAACTTATAAACCTTTAAAGATAGCCCTACTTTGAGCTGAGAGGTTGTTAATCCATGTTATTTTTTTTAGAAGCCATTAGACCACGATATTTTTAGTTTTAAAATAATCGTGTTTAACCCTCTGCTGGTGTTCGGACATTTTAGAGCGAAATAACGTTTCTTCGAAATTGTAAAAATCGCTACTTTATCGGAATGGTATAAAACTCTTGAAACCTTTGCGCCAGTCACTGATGTGACTTAATTTGAATAAAAGGTTAAATGATTGGTAAAAAAAAGCCACAATGCACAGCAATGAAGGGGCGACACCAAAATATTAAAATAGAGTGCAAAATAGACGCAAAATTCTTTCAAACACTTTCCCACACTAATGGTGCATACTATTATAGCCAACGAACCGACTCTGATCTCGTATATGACATCACGTCCACACTTCAAGCGATCTATTATGTTTTGCATGTCCGAGTTAGAGAAAAAAAATGGACGGCACTCAGAAAAATAATATTATGACTACAACCTTTTCAAAATGCAGCCATGTTTTATTTAATGTTTTTCATGTTAATCTTCTGTTAGCAACGTTAGTAATTGCACTCACAACAACCGATTCCCATACCTAAAATACCAAAGCGGTTCAAAAACAATGAAAACAATTCATTCTTACAAGTCACAGGGCGCAGCCATCTTGAATTTCGAAACGGAATTCTTGCTCGGTGTCCTCACGGTTGTCCGACGTCCGAGAGGAGAAATCTGAGGAAAGGGGGCGTGTTGCTAGGCAACGTCTGTCGTCCGATTCGGATATCCGAGACGGATGAATAATAGAACGCACCATAAATAGGAAGCAAACAAAAGAAGGTAACGAACAAGGCAGGTGGGGCAAATTAATCAATAATCAGGTAACAAGATGTGAGGGGCCAGACAATTGACAAGAGGAATACAAGACAAGCCATGTGCTCACAACAAACCAGACTAAACACGAACACATGACAAACCAGGAATGTCAGTGCTCTGTCACCAAACCAGATATAAACCAAACAGAGTAGACAGAAACCCTTACACAATCCCTTAGACGCCATTCTGCTCCAGTGTATCAAAAATGGCGGACTATGATCACTGCTCGCTCAGGGCGGGGTTGTGTTGAAATGCTGCTGTCAACTAACAATCATGGGAGTGGTGTCCGATCTAGTGACGTCACAAGATCGAACGCCTCAATGTGAGGCAGGGGAAAACATATAAGGAGATTAAAAAAATGTCCTTCATTCCCCTTCGGTCTGCCATCTCACACCGCCTTTTATTACTCTTGCTTTATTGGGTTCAACTTGATTGGTTTCTCTGGCACATCAAACAATCCCGCAATGAACACCTATCCTTGTTGTTCCTGTTATTGTTTCTTCTTGTGTTGTTTCTTCCTGTTATTTTTGTGGCACAGCTGGAGACTCGTACATGACAAGGAGACTGTTGAGAACAAAACAATTGCACATAATTTGGAAAGAAGGGAGAAACTCTAATCTTTGTGGATTATTAGCACAGGTCCCTGTCCTATTGTCATCATGAGATGTGGCACATGAGAGAAGCAGATGGCATGGGGAGCTCGGAGAGCAGAAAGGAGCCAGAGAAGGAGGCAAGGGCTCCAGACAATGCTGGAACAGATTGCGGTTCAGATGAGCTTTCACGAGATCCAAATGGAAATGAGCTTTTGTTTGAGCTGTCTTTTTTTTGTGATGGGCATGATACTGCTCATTAAATTTTATTATTGAAACACGAGAAATCTGGAGCCAGTAACATCCCAGGTGGAGCTCTCCTCAGAAGGATATCTTCTGATTCAGCAGATCTTACAGAAAAGTTCTGCATCTGAGTGTTGGGTTAAATTAGAAACACCTGGAACCATCATTATGGATTTTTGAGATTATCTCAGTGACTTTCTTTCTATTTTACTATTTCGCCCCACAGAGACTTTAGAGAGAACAGAAGATTATTGAAAACCATTAGGTGCATCCCAATTTTCTATACTTGGGCATAGTGTTGGGGGTAATGCATTACAAGTAACATGAGTTATGGAAGCAGATTAAGTTACTAGAAATGTAATATATAACTTTCAAATTTACAAAAACATTTATGAGTTACTTTATCGGATAAGTAACATATACATATATCACATGATTTTATATAAATAAAGTAATATCTATTTTAAACCGCAGCATCTGACCCCAGTCTGCTCAGATTGGAATCATTTCTGGACTAAAACTCCTCCGAGAAAGATCTTGCAAAGCATGACTCACCTTGCCGCAGACCCCTAAAAGCAAGCACACACACGCACACACACACACACTTACACGGTTCACTGTGCTCAGCTCAACTCAAAGCTTTCGACCTGCCTTATCACACATCGCACACACCTCCCTCCTGCCATTTCTTTTCCCCTTACATTTTTTTCCAATTCCATTTACCCCAGCACCAATATGTTTTTATTCCATTCAGTCGTTTGTCAACCTCTGTGTAGTACCGAGGCGAGCGGGAAGCAGCCGGCAGGTTTCCACCGGCGAATACTTGCTTATTGTACGCATAGCCTTTTCTCGGCACATATGTCGCAGGCAGAGATAGCACAGAGATGCTTGGTTCTTTCCTATCTCACCCAAACAGGTATATATGCAGAGCTTTGAAAACAAATCAGAACAGGACAAATTGTTTACCTTCTCCCTGAAACTATTGTGAAGGTAAAAAGGTAAAAAGACAAAACTAAAATATCTCTCGTTTGAAAGATGTTTCGATCCGTTTAATTAGAAGCATAAAATAGTGAGGGGAAAGTCAGAAGTTGGATTTACGTGGATTGATTCAGCTGCAGTGCTAATCACACCCCAGGACCATATCACTGATAGACTGAGTCATTATGTAACAAGATTAGGAAATTGGAGTTTCTTCTGTGGAACTTTCTGGCTTTCCTGTACAAAGGGGATTTAACTCTTATAGAGGGACTACATGTCTTTTGATATTCGAGAAAGAAAATGTATTAAAGGAGAACTACGGCGAACAACGAACCTTTGGTCTAATAAAACATCGGTACCTAGTCAATCGTTCTCTGAGATTTGTTTTCATGATAATCGAATGTGAAGAGTTTTATCTCTCAAAACTGTTTAGCATATAATGCTAGTACTGGGGGCATTGACTATGTAAAAAGAAATCGCTAGTTTATACCACTGACAAGGCTCAAAAGAGCCCCACACTAACACAGGAACATAATGAGGGTCCATACATGCAAAACGAAGCATAGAGAACTTTGTAAGCGTACAGACCGTTTAATAAGAAGATAAGTTATAAAGACAGTTCGCTTCATGTATACACAGCAGGAGCCATCTTAGAAAATAGTCTCGATAAGTCGATCCCGAACGCCGTTCATAGAGTTCAGAAGTTCGCTGAACTTCATACAGTTCAGATCACTCAGCACGTCATTCGTGGTTTGACTTATCGAGACTATTTTCTAAGATGGCTTCTGTCTGTATACATGAAGTGAACTGTCTTTATAACGTATCTTCTTATTAAACGGTCTGTACACTTAAAAAGTTCGCAATGCTTTGTTTTGCATGTATGGACCCTCATTATGTTACTGTGTAAGTTTGGGCCTATTTTGAGCCTTGTTAATGGTATAAACTAGCGATTTCTTTTTACTTAGTCAATGCCCCCAGTACTAGAATTATACACTAAACAGTTTTTTAGATATAAAACTCTTTACATTCGATTATCATGAAAACAAATCTCAGAGAACGGTTGACTAGGTACCGACGTTTTATTAGACGAAAGCTTCATTGTTTGCCGGAGTTCACCTTTAAAGTTAATAAAACAACATGTATCTCCTACTTTCTCCATGCAGGTGTGTAAAGCACCAGTGCTAGTGATGGAGCCTTCTCTCTCCAGCCCTCTAACTGTGAGCCATCAGGTCCAGCTCCTGCAGAGGCAGTTACAGCAGCAGGAGCAGAAGAGTCAAGCTGCCTCCGCACAGGTCACATTACATGTCTAATCGCACAGACAGACAGACAGACAGACAGACAGACAGACAGACAGACAGACAGACAGACAGACAGACAGTCTATTCCTT
>JAOTRC010000003.1:25304597-25315473 GCA_027497675.1 Cyprinella lutrensis
AAACCGCATACTTCCCTACTATATAGTAGGGGAAAAGAGTAGGCGAGCAAAAAAAGTACGTTCGAATCCTCAGTATTCATAAAAGAGTAGGCGAGAATAACATAGCAGATGACCGGTTCGCATTCACACTCAACTAGATTTGGCTATAAAGTACCTACTCTTTTAGCGCTCGTTGAGTAAGTACTTATAGAAATTAAGTACCTACTCACTGAGTATGCGGTTTGGAACGCAGCCATAGTCTTGAGTCTCTACTAACAAGCTGATGAGTTGAATCAGGTGTGTTTGATTAGGAAGAGTTCAAAATGTGTGCTGTTCGGTGTGCCTCCAGGAACAGGACTGGGAAACACTGCTGTTTGTCATAGAATTATTGTTAATAAGCCAGATAGTATGTAACATAATATAATTGCTATAAATGTGGGGAATACATTGTGACTGACAGAAGTTAGTGTTAATGCTCCGAGCTTCATGTGCTGTCCCTATAGTCAGCTCAACTCTACAAGTAATCCGAGCAGCCATATGCATGGATTTCAGCCAAAATGAGATTCGTGGGTTTCATATATGTAAAGTTGGAAAGATTTATTTTGAGGTCTACCTTCTGTTTTTAGTTGGACTGAGACTCTTCATCAATAATATATGAAGCACAAAGAAAAGCACCCATGGAAAAATCAGTCTGTTCATAGAGGGAGCTGCCAACATTTTTGCAGAAGCAGTAACCCTACACTGAACAAACACAGACCTGCATATTCATTCAGCTTTCCAAGTGCCTTTACTAGTGTCTGCCAGAACAAATGTGCTCTTAAAGGTGCTCTCCATTATTTCTCAAAGTCTGCTGAACAATGTTGATGTTTGCTATCAACCCAAACAAGCACACCTCTCCCTTCATTGCTCCGCCTCCAAAACCCATTCCAATCCGAACTGCCTAAATGTCTCCTGTTTCAACAAACTTGAAGAGATTTCATCAAAAGTAGGCAAAAACTGAGAGGAAAAGATGTCTTTTCAAATGAAAAGGTATTTGTGTGGACAAGGCCCAAGTCAGTGCACATGCTCCAGAATGGCGAAGTAGTAATAAAACAATTTTGCCCTGTTGGATGATGAAATGGTTGTCCAAATATCCATATCTAAAGACCCATATGTTGAAACAGTCTGTGTTTCCCATTCAGTGATGCAACTCGCTGCTCAACCACTGCAGTATTATCCATCTGTAGAGAAATAGTGCCTGTTTCCTGAGTACGTAGTAGCATTTGTCTCAGTTCTTTCAGCTGATTTGTCCTCAATGATTCTGCTTTAAACAAACATGTGCACTTCAAAAACCAAAAGTACAGGAATAATAAAGAGCTTCCTGCTTTATAGCTTGTATTGTGTCCAAGGGCAGAGGCATCAGTCCATGTTATATTTTGCACAGGCCACTTAAATTTTCTTCCGAAAATCTAAAAGTATAATTTTAAATAATGTAAGTATAATTAACTTATTTTCTTGACATTTTTTTGTTGGGTTAATCAGAAAGAAAACAAAGAAGAAAACAAACCATTAAAATAAGGACTACAGCCCCTTAGCCTGAATAATGTCAAGCAACCAGTTAAAATACTGTAGAGACCACATCTCAAACCCCTTATCTTTATTATTTACTTCTGCTAATGTTACTATGCTATTCATGGCTATCTTTTAGCTCAAATTCAATTGACAGAATTTGTAGCACAATGCTGATTACCACCAAAAAGCTATTTTTGGACTTAAAGGTATAGCTGAGGACCTTTCTGAATTTTAGAGAAGACCCGCCCTCTCCAATTTTTTTTTAAATGCACATGCGCAACACTATATTTGCAAAACATATTATATATTTTACTGCACAGATATGCATCAAAATAGATTGTTTGGAAGGGCAAACTACCCAAACAAATTCGGGTAGTTGCGTTTGGTGGCACAATTATGTTGCAAGTTATAAACTAACTCAAAAACATTCATGCAAGACAAAATGTCAAATGCCCTTCCATGTTTTATTTACTTATTATACTGATCGGTTGAATGACCGAGGACTCAAGACATGATATGCAATGGAGAAGTAACTTGTTGCATTTGTGTAATAATACTACGGTTAACACATTGGAATTATCGAAAATGAACACTCAAGGTCTTAGAATATTTCAGCGTGATACCATTTACCATTTGGTCATAAGGCTACTTTAGACGAATTGAGATGTTTACCGTTTATTCTATTTATTTTAATTTTTTTTTTAAACTGGACATGATAGTCAGAAATTTTGTCATGCTTATTTGAGTTTAGAGAACTGATGGGGATGATCTTTTAATTGATCTTTTAATAGGACAATCATGCCAGTATGATTTATAAGCTGTTTACCAAAATAAAAGAAAAATCCACAAAAGATCTTTGCAGTGAGAATCGATAATTTAATCAAGTCAACATGACTTGTATAACGCATTCTGTGTGTAATGTTTAGTATATGTGCATTTGTTGTAATACCAGGGGTCCCTCCAGAAGAGTCTGGTTCCTCACTGGGTGTTTTAAGGCCGAATCTTCTTTAGAGCTGCTTTGAAACAACGTGGATTGAGAAAAACATTACATTTATGAAAATAAACTCTGACACTATTTAAATACATTAAATTCAAGGTCTAATGTGTGTCAGCTTTGCATTTGCAGTGGTTTTATGGTCACAAACGGATGCATGATGTTTTTGGTTCGGTCAGCACAAACAGAGTTGAACTAAAACACAGTTGACATAATAGCATTTCAGACAGTTTTAGACTTCCTCTTGTGTCTGCATGGCATATCAGGAAGCAAAAAGCAGAAGGGAGAGAGTAAGGTTTGTTTCGTTTCAGAAAGGTCCAAAATAAAGCTGGTTTGCTAAAACCATGAAGTGACTCAGACCGATCTCTCGAAGTCATGTTGAGGTAAGTGTTGCATTTACAAAACAAGCCAATAATAATACATTCTGTGGACCATCACAAAATGTCTTACAGTGTGCAGTTGAGTTTTGCTATCTTTATTTATTAATACATGTATTAATCAATCTCTCACTCTCCACTACTCTAAAAGTTATTTTTTTTAAAGGAAATCATTATAATTATTGGTTACCTTAAATGTTAATATTGAAAGATATATTTAAAATAATTCATTTAAAAAATTATTTCTATTTAAAAAAAATGTATATTAGGCGTCTTTAACTACTATGATAAAGAGTCGCAAGAACAAATGTATTTATTGTGTTCCTGTTGTGTCCTGGACCGCTTAAGAGGCACGACTGGGGGAACAACCATCATTGATCATCATATATGGAATTACAGAAATGTATTAGATCTAATTATGTGGATGTATTTTTTATATATATTATATGTAAAATGTAGAAACATATATGTACACAAAAATCAACTTTTACCAATTGAATTAATGTCGTGTTCAGGTCATTTTGACCTGGAGATGATATCCTTTTCCCCCAAAATGTTAATTAACGTTATCGCATTGGACTGAAACTTACTGACTTTACTCACCCAGGGCATAACTAGTTCCCCAATATTTGTTTTGCGGGGAATTTTCTTGTGATTTAATGAAGTAAATATTAAAGATTCGAGAAATCACTGACACAGCACTGCATGGGGGTTTTCCTGGTTTCAGTTTCCCCAAAGACTGCCACTTGCTCGTATACACAGACCAGAACAAAAGGCTTGGACAGATTTGTTTAGGGTTGTTTTGGGTGTGTTCATGTGCCCCAGCGGGTAACACATGGTTTCGGGGGATATCTTGAGGAGACACCACCCAAAGAGGAGAACAGGATTCTTCTCAGTGTTCAATGACTGCAATGAAACTAGGACATTTAAAACATAAAACGGAAACAACAGATTCAAAGGCAGATCTTCTTAAAGATATTTTAGTAATCAGGGGGAGAGTAAGCAAGGATGGAGAGGGGGTGCACAGAAAGGTTTGGGCCAGAACATGTCCTGTGCTCTTGACGGTCTTCTGTCCAGAATGTGAATTACTGCTTTACTGCAGGGTGAGTTTACCTCAGCTTTTGTCTTGCACCTCTTTCATTTGGGCTTATGCACTTTAATTTTAGACCAAAAAAGCATTATTTGTGAGTAATTTTGGTCACATTTAATAATATTTACAAATAGTCTGTACAATTGATCACACTAGTGTGCTTTAAGGGAGATTTTTTTTAAAAGACCTTTATTTTGGAAAAATGGCATTTCACTTGTGATGTCCCTGGTGAAAAATTACCTGCCAACAAAAAGTAGCTTGCTGTATTATTTTCTTGTTATGCTATATATTATTACCAAATATTGCATTCAGTCTTTTTGACAGATTGTTTTCTTTTAAGTATTTCTAATTTTGTATTTATTGTTGAAACTATCTGCTTGTTGGCCTCAATGAGTTTATATTGGTCAAAAATGACCATCTGTTGAAAATGAATGTGGGAGATCGAAAATCAGAGAATTATTTAGTGTTCAGGTGCATGTTAATGTTGACACATGTACATGTTTACGCTTGCGGATATTAAGACCTGGGACCTGTGCGTGTGTGAATACACACACACAAACTATCACAGGCTTTCCTTTTCACAGAGATGAACTTCATCCTCACATAAATGAGTCGTACGTTCAATCAGTTTCAAAAATAAATACCAAATCTGTCCAAATCGAAAGAAAACAAGTAAACAAAAAATTAAATCCAGTATTTGCTGTTTAATATAGTGTAAGCGATTTACAAGGAATTTTTAAAAGGCCGGTCATTTTTGACGAGGAACACAAAAGGGGTTTTCAAGGATTAAATGTAGTCCATAGTAGCTAAAGACACTTAATATAAAGATAATTCTATGATATAGCATTTGTATTATACACAGAAAAAAAACATTGTGTAGTTCATGTATTACAGTAATTCAAATTAAAAGGTGAAACTAATATATTTAGCATATATAACCATATAAATTTGTTTGATTTTACTTTTCATGGGGCTGACATTCCTGTATTGATTTCATGTAATATTCAAATTTCCTGAGATTTTGAATTCGGGGTTTTTTCATAAGCTTGTAAGCCATAATCATCAAAAAATAAAACTTTTGCATGATATTCAAATTTTTCTAGTTTCACCTGTGGCAGGCTATTCTAAATCTAGCCGGTGTGTATTTTATGCGACAGGGCTTACACACCCATGGAGCTCCCGACGGCGCTGGCTGAATTCACGGACACATACTCCAACGAGAGCGGCAGGAACCAATCCCATGAGGCCTGTTCCCGTGAGGGCGCTCTGAAGACCGTCGTGTTCCCTGTCCTCTACAGCGTCCTCTTCGTCCTGGGCGCGTCCCTCAACGGCCTGGCAGCGTGGGTGTTCCTCCGGATCCCCAGCAAATCTCACTTCATCATCTATCTGAAGAACATCGTTGTGGCTGACATTATCATGACCCTCACCTTCCCCTTTAAGATCCTCGCCGATGCGAACCTAGCAACAGTCGGCGTGCGTGTGTTTGTGTGCCGCGTGTCCTCTGTGCTGTTCTACCTCACCATGTACATCAGCATCTTGTTCTTCGGGCTGATCAGCATCGATCGCTGCAGAAAGACCATGTGGCCCTTCGTAGGCACCAGCCGCAGACGCCTGCTCCACCGAAAGCTCCTCTCGGCCTGCATATGGACCTCTCTGCTGGCTCTCGTGCTGCCCAACGTAATCCTGACGAGCCGCGTCAAAACTTCGGGCCGCATCAAGTGCAGCGACCTCAAGACCGAGCTGGGACTGAAGTGGCATGAGGTGGTCAACCACGTGTGCCAGGTGATCTTCTGGGGGAACCTAGTGACCGTGATAATATGCTACACGCTCATCTCCAAAGAGCTCTACAAGTCGTACGCCCGCACTCGAGCTCAACACGAGGCCAGGCGAGGAGTGGACGTCCCCCACAGGCCGCTTAACAAGAACAGCATTCAGGCAAACGTGTTCTTGGTGTTGGCTGTCTTCTTCGTGTGCTTTGTTCCCTTCCACTTCGCCCGAGTGCCATACACTATTAGCCAGACACGAGGACAGATGTTCAACTGCCAGCAGAAGCTGTTCTTCTTCCAGCTGAAGGAGAGCACGCTGTGGCTTACCTCGCTCAATTCAGTGCTGGATCCACTCATCTACTTCTTCCTCTGCAAGTCGTTCCGGACATCCCTGTTCAGCACCCTGCGCCTGTCTCCCGGCCGCTGTGGGGATCTCGGGGCCGACTCCACCAGTGCTCCTGTGGACAACACGCCGATGTGATGGACAAGCGCCCAGTCCTTCTCCTGCATTTCTACTCTACGCTGTAACAGCAACATGCTACAAACCTTTTAACAACTTCCACCCTATTTACCTCAACCTTGGTTCAAATCAAGAGGTTTCACATCTGGCTAGCGGGAGAAAGCATGCCAGGAGAAATCTCTTGCCTCTTGCAGGTGTGTTCCTGTTAAGATAAGCCGATGTCCACCGATGTCATGTGCTGGTAGTAGAAGTGCCTCTGATCCTTACTAATTTAGAAAGGCGTGGGATGCGTAGCATTTGTTGTCACTGATTAGTGACAGGCATCCAGACGTGCAAAAGTACTAACATTTTTCATGAAAATGAATCCAAGTATTGCATATCACAGTATTCAGATCATGTTTAAAGACATTACTGTAATGAAGACACAGATAATAATGATTTTACAGCTCAAGACTGTAAGTCTTTTCCAAGTCCAGTTTATTGTGAAGTCAACATTTGTAGTAAATAAACTACTACTGTAAAACAAAACCATGGCTGTGGCAAAAAGCGGAGATTTATTGTAAACCATTTGATTGTTGCAACACATCACTGTCTTCGTCTTGTGTGTCACAGCGGGAACAGTTGCTTCCCAAACTGTCTGTTTTAGGGTTGTTGCACACTTTAACATAAAATGTAATGTTTTTAAGACCCAAACTAATAAAATTAAATACCATACTTCTACAAAAAAACAAACACACTCAAAATACATCATGTCTTTAAATTAAATTGTTTTACCTTTAGCCAGTTATAACAAAAATGTTATATGTTTCATGTAGGACATCCATGACCACTTTGATTATTGGAGGTTAAATGGAATAAAATAACTTATTTGTGCAATTTACACGGAGAAAGAAAGAAATATATTTAAAATTATAAATATAAATTCTGTCATTATGTTGTTCCAAACTGTTATGGATTTCTTTCTTCTCTGGAACACAAAAGAAGATATTAAGAAAAGGTAAACAATCTTCAAAATATCTCAAATCTTCACTTCCGAGTGAACGTGAACAAAACATGTCAAATGCTAATGACTCAACGGAGCAGGGAATTGAGGGCTGATTTGGCAAGTGTGGAGAGAACATGAAGCAGGTTCCCTAATGCATCACCTTTACATCTTATAAGATTTCCAAAATGTGAGGAAAAAACATCCTAGATTTAACCGTTTTGCTCCTATAGTGTGTCTTGACTGAACACAGGAAATCTCGCAAAATCTCATGAGTCTTCAGAATAAGCATGGTGGACGATATGCAGGAAGAAATTGTAATGTGTTTACAATGATCTTTACAGAAAATTTACGTAAAAGAAAGAAAGAAAGAAAAGGGTTTGGGTGAAGTCGTGGAGATGACGGGAACATGGTATGTACAAGTTACAAAACAAGCTACAGGTACAGCCTATCCAACACAGAATACTTTCAGCGTTTTTACATTTGGGTCCTCATAATGTAGGTCAACCCAGTACACAATAGTGATGGGAAGTTGGGTTCTTTTCCGTGAACCGGTTCTTTCGGACAGTTCGTTTCAATGAACCGGTTCCAAAAAACGTCCTCACGTAATGACGTCAATTCTATCATCCCGGCGGATCAAAACACATTCAAATAAAAGCATTTGTAATCATAACTTGACTTAAATAATGTACTCATCATCATAATCCTCTTCGATAAGTTTCTTACATTTTGATAATGAACCCTGTAGGCTACAGACTATGTGCAAATGCGTATTTTTTACATGTCTTAAAGATCTAAAGTGAATAAACTGGTCTTCATCAATTTTTTTTTATTTGTTATTAAATAAACTTGCATTTCGCTGAATTGGGCGTCTCATTAAGTCCTTGTTTCACCCGTGCTCATGTATCAGTGGGCCAAAGAAAGTTCGGTTCAGAGACGGTGTTATCACGCATGCTCAGGATCTCCAGCTCATTGGTTCTCTGTATCGAACGTATCGAAAGAAACAGTTCTTGAATCTGTTGAACTGGTGATTCGAGAACTGCTTTAGCCTGTGTGCTGAGAGCTGCTGAAACCACCAGCCTACAGTCGACAAAACTAAAGTCGATGCCTGTCTACAGTATGTTTCCGTTATGTTTGGATTAGCACATTATAACATTTACCGCGCACCCTTAAAAACTTGGCTAGAGTTTACAACAAAGATTTATGTCAACTTATTAGAAATGAAATTAGCTGTTCCTGAAAATAATGTTTCAGTATAATAATAAATGTTTAGTTTTAAAATCCATTCATTGTGTTTCCAATCTTTAAAATAATACAGTGAAAAGACAGTAATTATGTCATGGTCATGTTTCCAACACATTTTATTTTGTTACACTTATTGGTGCTCAACAAAATACTTAAGAAACATGCATTTCGCCCCTCTGAAAAAATTGCAATCTGTTAGTGTGTGGTGTGCTGTCTACTGTTTATCACATCATGGCACACCACACACTATGAAAGCAAAACGGTTACATCTAGGATGTTTTCTCCTCATGTGTGTGGTCTATCACGTTTTGAAAATCTTATAAAATGTAAAAAATGCTTTGGTGTGTACCCAGCATGAGGTGAGTGGGACTGGAAAAGCCTTGCTCAAAGTCTTAAAGCTGCCGTTAAACCCTCAAAAATGTTCAGACTCAGAGCGCCTGTCATAACGTGTCCCGTGGAGATCAAGAGGAGGTGGCAGATGGGCTTAGACATCATTTTTATGAAATACCAGAGGATAAGTAGGGGTGGTCAAATGTCACAGTGATGTGGCAAATATAAGAATACACCAATAAACCACAAACAGAAATTTACAAAAGTAAACAAACATCCTTTCCCATCCTTTCCTCCTAAGGTTCAGTTTAGACTGTCTTATATAGCCTAGGCCAGGCTCATTAGCCTAAATATATGACCATTTAACTTTCAAAAATAAATAAAATAAACTCATCCATAAACTTAAACTAAATGAAAACACCTTACACATTTATCCATGCCCACATCACCAAACTTCAGGTTCACTTCCCTCTTAATAGAAACCCAACACAAGAAAAAGGAAGTTAAGGTCCCGCACCCTGCTTTGAGGAGTCACAGGAACAGGATAATAAATAACAACAATGCATAACTACAACTTGTGTCCGAGTGCTTACTGGGGAAAATACATCAGAGAACAACTATAATAGATATAACACGTTGTGATGACCGCTGATATGTGCACCAATCTGCAATCAACTCAAACAGCATTATTATAAATGTATATTCTAGAATAATGACGACCCAGATAGCAAACTGACATTGAATCAACGTGGAAACATGACATCGAAACAACGATCTGACATTGTTTTACTCATCGAATTAACGTTGAACCAACGTCAGACGCGTCATTCTTCAAAACTAACGGAAAATCAACTTGAAATCAACATTGTTTCAACGTTAGGAAAGCAAACCAATTTTCGATTTTCATTCAGCTTTGAAGAATGCCACGTCTGAAGTTGGTTCAACGTTAATTCGACGAGCAAAACAATGCCAAATCAACGTTGTTTTGATGTCATGAGAGACGTCGTTTCCACGTTGATTCGAAGTCAGTTTGCGGTCTGGGGAACCAGATTAAACAATTATATCATAAACCTAATAGACTGCAACAGAAACACAAAACCATTAAAAATAACTGTAAAGAAGCATAAGCACCTGCAAAAACTTCACATGCTATCCTTACCGCGGTAGTGATGACATCATCAGCACGTCATCGCACACCGCATGTCAATGAATAAATGACACAAATTAATTGAATTTGAAATGTGAAAAAATGTCTACTCCACTTTCCAGCAATACTGCAAAGATGTTTTGCTCTTTTATTGGTCACTCATCATCATGTCACATGAACTCTCAGGTCCGTCCCCCACACAACTCAATGTGAAACTGCTTGTGGTCTCCCGCATTCATGTGCGGTCAATGAAACTCAGTGGAGAGAAGTCAAGCCTGACTGCCTGTAAACAGCAGCGTGAATCTGCATTCACCTGAATCAACAGAATTCTGCAAATAATACATTAAATGATAATAAATATATTATTTTATGGCCTAGAATCTTTCAGATATTTTCGGATGTTTTTAAAGACTCACAGGAATCCTGTGTTCCTCTTTGGTGGGATGAGGTTTGCCAATCTCCAACCCATCTGCTGACACCATCAACACTCGTGTTCTGCAAGCGCTTATGGGAACTAACCCACAACCATCAACAAACACACTTTCTTTGTTTTTATTTGGCATTGTGTACTATAAATAATTTTGCTTAGGATAAATTGTTTGTAATGTTCCTGCTAATGATAAAAGCATAGTTAATGAATAGAACTGCATCCCTTGTTGAAGATATCGCTAAGACCTCTTTCTCCATGATCATCAAACCTGAAGAAACCAATCTAGATCCTTCCTTTATTGACAGACGCTCCTCCTCTGTCTTCTCTGAATTATCCGTTATGAAGCTGAAGTAATTCCATTCACTTGGTTTCCTTCTACATGTTTGCTGGAGACAACTGCAATTCCTATTGACCATTTCACAAGATGTAAACAACACTGGTCCAGAAACACTTCCTGTTTCAGTTTTTAACTGTTTTCTTTATTTCACATGTAAAGAAAACATCTTAAAGATGTTTGTTTAACTT
>JAOTRC010000003.1:25355056-25366320 GCA_027497675.1 Cyprinella lutrensis
CATACAAAAGATCTGGACCGGAAGCGATGAGACCCGTTTTACAGAGAATGCGGAAGTAAGTTGTGCATAAAGCCTATCCAGTTCTCAGTCAATCTTGTCAGGTTAATCTCAACTTTGCATGACTCTCCTAGCTGAGGCCACCAAGCTTATGTGTATGTTTTGTCCTATCCTGTTTAGATTCCCCCTACTGTTACAAGCATTGCTGCCCAAGAGTCTATTAAAGACAGTGTCCAAGACCAAGTTATGTCATCCAGAGTCTTTATTGAAGGTCAGTGACTTTTTGACATAATGTTTCATCTAGTTGTCGTGTGTTGTAGATGAGTAAGAAACTTTTATGCCACATATTGCCATGTTAACTGAGATGGTTTTACATTAGTTATGGTGGGCATATGAACTTATTGTGTCTATAAAGGATGTGAACCAGTGGTTGCTTCTAGAGTGATCCACAACCCCACTCTCCCTGGCCTTGCTCATATTCTTTCCTGTATTTTGTAGAGACCAGAGAGGGACCAGAACTCCAGTCCTGCAATATGACATCAGGCTGTTCTGCTTCTGAGGTAAGGTTGAATACTGTGTCTGTTAAAGCAACATGTCCCATTGTTTTACAATGGCTAAGGAAATGTCACAACACGAAGCATCACCACGTACACCTGGTATAGTTTATTGAATGAGGGCATAGCAAAATGTAATCAATTATTCGTAAGTAACAGTTCTTCCGCAAAATATATTTTCTGTAGCTGAATTGTAAGCAAGTAATTCACAAATGCAGACAGCGTAACTTTTCTAAGTTGTGCTAACAAAGGAAAAATGCAGCCAGAGATGTGATGTTATTGGAATTTTACAAAAGGATCCAATGTGATCCAGCCAATCATATTCAAGGGTCAGAACATTTTAAATTGTTACTCTGTTTTAGTCAGGTCAACTGTACAATAACACAGTTGTGTAGGTGATGCCCAAGTTCACATGTGCATTTTCTGTTTAACTTGTTTAGACACAGCTTAGTGGTGCAAGCTTCTCTTCTGGCCAACACTCCGTTGCAGTGCTTGGTGACCACACCCATGACTTGGAACCCAATGTTTTCTCTACAGATTTAGTCAGAAGTGAGTACCTCTTGAATAAGCAATGCCTGGGAAATACTGGGGTCCTGTAAAGCACTGTGCCTTCATGTCCTGTGTTCTCTTCAACAGACACCGAATTGAGAGCAGAGTGTCAGTCATTCAGTCCCACACCAGACAGCCCTGAGCATGAGGTTAGTTTGAATTCAGCTGTTTATTGGGGGATGCCTGAATGTTTAGAATTTATGAATTTTCTTAAGGGAAATATTTCTGAATTCATTATAATCATACTGCAGATACAGTCTGAAAATCTTTGCCTGTAAAGATTTTACATTTTGTTTCCCTGTCTACATCATTTTGAGTGTCATAAACTTAAAGGTTTGATTGAGGGTGTCCCTCTTTGGCGAAATGGACACTGTACCAGTTGATGCCTGTTCACCTTTGCATATTGCTGTTCTTTTTTTTAGGTGCACCGTGTCAGAGGTCAGTGTGGCACTCCTGAGAAAGAGGGGATTGTTGAAGTAGATGTCCAGCCTCAGCAGGGCTCGCCCCCTGTGTCCTCAACAGAGCCTGCCAGTGGTCAGTTATAGTTTTGAGTAAATGTTGTTGACTTCTGGGAATGCATGTCATGCCTGCTGAGGGTTTACACCGTGATTTTGCCAAGTAAGACATGGTCCTGGATCAACATATTTTGTTGATCCTGGATTAACATTCCTGTCCCGAATTTAGTCATTACCCAATCCCTACCCCTAAACCTAATCCTACCCATAATTTTTCCCTAAAATCATTGGGTAATGATAGGTGAAAAACACTGATGTTAAAGTACTTCACCCTGATTCTAAGCCTAAACTTGACATAAACTGTAAACTTGTTGCTCAAATCTGATTGGTTGATTGGAAAGTTGATCCAGGATCAACAAAGATGTTGATCCAGGAACATGTGGTTTGATGGATACTTTGAGTAGAACTTTGTCTATCAGGGTCAGGGATGTGAGTTGACAATGTTTTGCCTATATGTGGTTTTATGATATGAGGAAAGCCAAGCACTGAATCTCCCTGTGTTCCCTTGTACAGAGACCGAACCGAGATCAGAGTGTCAGGCATCCAGAGCCGCGCCGAATGACTCTGCTTGTGAGGTGAGTTTGAATTCACGTGTTTGACCAGTGGTTAGAAGTAAAGGGATGTTCCTTGGACCAGTTTTCAGTGTTTTAATAAACCTCTTGCAGCTATATTGGTTATGTCCTCTATTCAGTATGGATGGTCTTTTCTAATCGCGGTGTCCCCACAACACTGGAGTTTTTCTGAGTGTGCCACACACTGGCAGTTCAATAGTGAAAGTCTTAAATTGAGATTTCATTAATAGTCCAAAGGAAAGTGTCCTTGCATACCTAGAGTTTGTGTGTGTTACAAACTGTCCTCACATAACATGAATATTCCTGTGTTACACACAGATGTAGAAACTACAGCATGTGCTTGTGAAGTGGCTAGTTAAGGCATAGGGTTTTACCTGTTTTATATACATTCTTAGTTGTGGCATCTATGTGTACCTATATCAAGGATGGGCAACTTCTGTCCTGGAGGGCCACTGTCCTGCAGAGTTTAGCTCCAACTCTGACAAAAACTCTTTTCTAGTAATCCTGAAAACATTGACTAGCTTTTTCAGGTGTGTTTAATTCGGGTTGGTGCTAAACACTGCAGGACAGTGGTCCTCCAGGACCAAAGCTGCCCATCCATTATGTCCTCTATTCAGTATGGATAGTCTTTTCTAATCGCATTGTCCCCCCAACACTGGAGTTTTTCTGAGTGTGCCACACACTGGGAGTTCAATAGTGAAAGTCTTAGTTTCAGCATGGATGTAATTGATAGTCCAAAGGAAAGTCTCCTTGCATACCTAGAGTTTGTGTGTGTTACACACATAAAAAGATTTTTACCTTTTTTTCACTTTTTTTACTTTAGTTTCTTAGAATTGTCTTTACTTTTCTTGCTTTGCCTAATTATATAGTCCAGGTTTAATCAATCTATTTTCTTGCAGTTTGAGGTTATGTTGTGCTGTGGCTAGAAAGAAGAGGATAATCAGTTTCCTTGCCCCTATCAGTTAGTTGCCCGCTTTTTCGCTAGTGGTCTGTATTGTAGATTTTTTTATTTATTTTTTCCAACCTACAGCACTCGATGTCTTCAAACAACAGGGCTATTTGGTTGATTTACCCTGGACCTGAAGTTTAACTTTTAGTGTTAAGCAAAGCCTTTGATTGGTAGAGATCCCTGTTGTCATTTATTTTAATTTTTCTTTTTAACAGATAATTGAAGTTAAGCAGAGTAAATCTAAATTTGTCTTTGGACACAGGTTCAGAAACCAGATGTTTTACTTTACTTAATTAATTATTAACAGTAATTGTTGTTTTTGCCATCGTTCCAAGTAGAAGTAAATCTTTCTCTTTTGTGTGTGTGATGAGTGACACCCCAACAGTTAACCAGCCTAAACATAAGTCCTATGAATAAGAATAGTTTTTGTTTTGCTATTATATCTCAAAGTAACTTATTTCCCCCTTTTTTATCTCTCCTGATTTTATCTCTCTTGGTTGTGTGAAAGTAAGAAAAAACACACAAAAAATAACTCCTTATATAATTTGTGTGTAAAGGTTTTATATTTATATTCATGTTTTAAAAAAATTTTTCACAGTGTACAGTCCATAAGCTGGTTTTTGAACTGGTGAGAATCGACAAATGCTGGATATGCCATTCACCTTTGACATCTATCAAATGGCACGGTGTAAGATGCAAACGTAAGTGTGTTATTCATCTTCTCCTAATTAATGCATTTCTCAGTACACCATAAGTTATTTAATTGCATGTTATCGGTCAGTTCCAGACTCACACCTATAAAGCATGTTGATTGAATGTTTTATCAATGCAAATCCATTGCAGTGGAAAACACTGGAGTGGCAGATACTATGACATACCAGGCAAGTGAGTTTGCAAGCTGAGGCACATAGCAAAGAACAGAGAGCATACCTGCAAACTAGTTGCCTTTTGGCTAAATTTACAATTTTGGCATTTCAAATCAGATCACGGAGGGTTTCCCTAACCCATGCAGACTTTCGTCTTTGGATGTTCAACAAGTTCTTAATTCCTTTGCTGTGATCATTTATATTATTAGGCTAACTATACTGTCCTATTGCTCTTTGTTGATTAGACTTAGGCCTAAGTTAGGCTACAACCTTAAATTCTCACAAATGTTTTGATCTTTCATCTGGTTCGCTGCAGCTCGGCTAAACGTGTCTTTAATAGACTTTATTCATTGGTGTGACTGAAAATAAAATTACAACTTATAGATGAGTTGTTTGCAATGTTAACTCAATCGCACAATAAGCGAAACATCGCTGTTTGAATGTGTGGTTGCCAAATTTCAACGATCCCATATTTGTGACGATACCAATGCAAAAAAGGCAATTCTTTGTTTGATGTGCTACGTGAACATTGTGCATTATGCTTCTCAGCCAAGCGAATCTTTAAAAATGCTGACGAAGAAGCACAAACATTGCCCTAACATTTCATTATGTCTAGTGAGTATCAACAAGCAAAATGCCCTCAAGTCCGTGGTGTGCTCATGTTATTGCTAAAGTCATTATGTAATTATGCATATGCTCACAAACTTCAAATAAGATGTTAAAAACTTTGAGCAGAAACTATCAAACTTGCAAATTTCTTTTTGTCTGACCAATAAGCATTTCCAACTTTTTTTTTTTTTACTTCATGCCTTCCAATAAGCCACTGGGCCTTGTTTACGCATCTGAGTTGATGATAGTTTCAGTGGGTTTTTCGAGTGGAATTAGAATTTAGTTTGGCTAATTGAGATGATAGGCGAATCCAAAATGAATTTTGAATTGGCAATCCAAATGCTTGGAGGTGTCTCCACACCTTTCCAATCACTTTCCTTTTATTCTCACTAGCCTTATTAATTAATGTAGGATGAACATTTCATCATTTCTGTTCCCCATTAGACTATTCTGCCAGAACTATTTGGGCCAAGGATGCATTCTGAATCATAGCTTATATGGCCTCACACCTTCCATGTTGCACATTAAAAAAAAGAATGTGTTTTGTCAGGTCAGGCTGTTAATGTCTGTTTTTACAATAACAGTGTTTTAAAATCAGAATCTCAAATCCCTTGATTGTTCGGACAATGCCATATATCATTTGTACGTTTAATTCTGTTTGGAAATCCCAACAGAATGCACCATTTGAACAGTCATTTTTCAAAAAACTCACTTTATGCGTAAGTTTTCAGTTCACTTTATGCGTATCTTTAGTGGTGTTGCTGAATTTATTGTGTGGGATCACTACATACATTTTTAACTTTGACTTTGAATGGGTAATGTAAATGCTCTGCCACTCCAGTGAATTCTGCCTTAATGGTCAAAACCTGTCTACTTTTTGTCTAAATGGAAAATTTTCATCACGCCATCACTCAAACTGTGCATTTGTACTGAACAGTTCATTTTGTTAGTATTTCTTGATCATTAGTGTGAAGCTGTTTGCATTTAATAAGAAAATTAGTATGTAATTGGTCAGCATGGGGAATTGACCAATTGTTGTCTAACGCTGCCTAATCTTGTCTGTGAAGAATGTTCTGGTGTGTGGCATAAAATCTGCCTCCAGAAATCCTCAGAAGACTGGGATATATCAGATGTAAGTATGCATTGAAGTATAATATGCTTAATATCAATAGGATGGCTCTTAGCAGTTTGTTTTTGACATCCATCCTTCCTATTAGTATTTCTGTTAAAGTATGCTGTTTTTAATTAAATTTTAATTTCATTAATTCATTTAATGTACTTTACAGGACGATGTCTCATCTAGTGACGAGTACATCCCAGAATCTGTATCGGATTCAGAAAGCTCAGGGTCAGAGTTGAGTGTTGAGTTGCCTGGACCATCCAAAAAGTCCCATACCACTAATTTGCCTGATTTAGGTGTTACTTTCCCTGAACAAGAACAGACCATAGATATAGAGGACAACTCAAGCGATATCTGTAAGAATATCCCGATGGATCTAGAAACTACTGGTGATCTCCAAAGTGACCCTGAACCAGAAAGCTCAGAGTCATACCTGCAGAAAACAAAAGATGCGAGTAACGAAAAGGGTCCTGTGGATGTTCTTGGCCAAAGTAAATCCCCAACCAAATCAGCGAAATTCATTAAAAGCCAAGTCAATTATTGTTTTGTATGTGAAAAACCTCAAACAAAATTTGCACGTCATCTCGAGAGGCATGTCAATGAAAATGCTGAAATCGCAGAGGCGCTCCAGTTCCCCAAATCATCAAAGGAGAGAAAGGTTCTTCTTGAGAAATTCCGAAACCTTGGCAACTTCAAGCATAACTCTACTGTTAAAACCACAGGGTCAGGCTGCCTTAAAGTGAAAAGGAGTTCCAAACAGAGCAGCAGCACTGAGACTTACGATTACTGCTTGTACTGTAAGGGTATGTTATCCAGAGTCGAACTTTCTCGGCACATGAAGAGATGTGCTCTAAGACCTGAGAATAATACTGAAGAGGGACCTGAGTCGAGAGAGAGAGCCTTTGGTATAGCATCTGCTCAGTCTACAATGTCCCAGCCAATTTCAAGTGAACTTTGGTCAGTGTTGGGCAAAATGCACAGGGATGACGTGTCCACTGCAATAAGGAATGATCATTATATCATGCAGTTTGCCCAGTCCCTCTTTAATAAGCATGGGAATGACAGATCAAAGCATGAGTATATAAGACAGAAAGTAAGGGAACTTGGGAGATTACTTGTGACTTTGCGCCACACAACTAGAATCCATAACATGGAAGAAGCAATAAAACCATGCAACTTCTTTATTCTTACTAGTGCTGTCAAGAGAGTTTCAGGTTTTGATCATGAAAGCAACAAATTCAAAGCCCCAAGTTTGGCCCTGAAAATTGGGCATTCTCTCAGAAAGATAAGTGACCTCATCATGTGTCGTGTCCTCATGGAAGAGGACCAAGAGGCGATCGATTCCATCAGGAGGTTTCATGCACTTCATGAAACAAAGTGGTCTGAATTAGTTTCCCATTCTGCCTTATCTAACCTGAGTGAGGCAAAATACAACAAGAGCAGCAGGCTTCCACTGGCCAAAGACGTTCAGAAGCTACAGTTATATCTTGGTCAGCAAGTGGAATTGGCTAAGGAGAAACTAGCCGAAGACCCAACAACAGGCACTTATGCAGCACTAGCAAAGTTGACCCTCTGTCAAGTCATTTTGTTTAATAGGAGGAGGGAAGGTGAAGTGGCAAGGATGACCGTAAAAAATTTTGAAGGTCGTGACATGTCACAGCTCAACGATGACATAAGCACTGGGCTGACAGAAGTTGAGAAGAGACTTTGCAAACAATTCGCCAGAGTAGAATTGAGGGGGAAAAAAGGACGAAAGGTTGCTGTGATCCTGACTCCTGATATGACTGCTAACCTGTCACTCCTCATTAGTAAGCGGAAAGAGTGTGGAGTAACTGAAAGCAACAATTACCTGTTCGCTGTTCCTTGTAGTGATGGTCACTACAGAGGACAGTTTGGTAAATATGCAGATGCTTGTGGAGCCGAAGATCCTCAAAACCTCAGATCGACTTACCTTCGCAAACAGATCGCCACAATAAGCCAAGTCATGAACTTGAAAGATAATGAACTGGACCAGCTGGCCGATTTTCTCGGCCATGACATTAGGGTGCATAGGGAGTACTATCGACTGCCCCAGTCAACAATTCAGCTGGCTAAGATCTCAAAGCTGCTTATGGCTATGGAAAAGGGAAGTGTAAAGGATATTCAAGGAAAATCTCTGGACGAAATTGGTGGTACGTATCATTTACATGTTGTTAAATATACTTGGTGTATGTGTAATAAAATGTGATAATTTTTACAATGTCATTTAATAGATGGCATAGACGACGATATGGATACAGGATCACAACTACTCCTTAATGTTTCCACATTGCAAGGTACTGTTAAATTGGGTACCAAGGCTACTAAAATTGTTGCATTCCATGTTGCGGATTTTGTAATTGTATTGCTGAAATATTGAAAATAGGCTTTTTTAAATGCATTTAGATAACTGCCCACTGTTATTTAAAAAAATGAACTTTTTAAAATGAAGTTTTTATTGCCTAGCCTCTTGTTTTGTTTTTAGACGATGAAGAAATGTTGGCTTCTGGCACTTTTGAATCACCTCACCTCTCCGAGACTGCAGCTCAAGGTATAATCTGAATGAAGGACCCAAAGTTTGCCCAACAAATCTCATGTAATCATTAGAGTTTATTAAAATGTTTTAGTCAGGAATTGTCCAGTAGTATGATGGTTATAAACTTGGCTAGTATTTTGATGTGTTCAGTAGTTTGCATGATCATTTTAAAACGACAGTGAAGACTTGGCCTGTATAAAATCTACATCATTTCCAATACAATTATTTCTCGGGTATTGTTGCACAGTTACGCTCTCCTGAATTTATCTGGTTCAACAACTTTGCCATGAGTATACTTATTATAATATATAATTGGCTGTCTACAGTTCTACATGTATCCCCTCCATGCCCATGGTAGGCAGACACGCTCTTGTAGGCAGACAAGCCCATACATTTATACTGTGCAAAATTTTTTTAGATGACCAGGGGAACGCTGCCTGTGTAACTTCCGGATCACCTCATCTCCCCAACTCAGTCACTCAAGGTATTGTATAAATGCAATGCCATGTCCATCACTAGGCACCACTAATGTGCAGTCAACACTTACAATGGTTGGCAGACAGGCTCTTTAAGCCCATACTTTAATACTGTGCAATATTTTTTTTAGATGACCAGGGGAACGCTGCCTGTGTAACTTCCGGATCACCTCATCTCCCCGACTCAGTTACTCAAGGTATTGTATAAATGCAATGCCATGTCCATCTCTAGGCACCACTAATGTGCAGTCAACACTTACATGGTTTGGTTAGAAGTATAAGGTATAAAAAGAAGCTGGATCTATTGTTTTTAATAAGGAGTGTAATGAAATGTCTTGTTAATAAATTGACTTTAGTTCTGCTAAAAATCAAGATTGTTTTAACTATCACACACATTGTCTACAAAAGTTCCAGCTTGTTTGTCAATTTTGAACAGCAACATCCCTACCTACAAGTACATCTTGAAGGATCTTTTATCGTTTGTTTTTATCTTCTAATATTTTTTTTAATTGCTCAGGTTTCCATGTCAAATATAGGCGTTGTGTGAAGAGACCATGGTCTGAGGAGGAGATACGAGCTGTGATGAAACATATGAGGCCTTTAATTGAAAACGGTGTCACTGCCACCAGTGAGCAGTGTCTGAAGTGCAAGGAAAAGGAACAACCTATCTTGGAGAAAAGATCCATTCAGAACATTCGAGATTTTGTTCGCAACAGGGGCTTGGCCTTTAAAAGACATTCAAATGCTAACCGCTAAATGCACTTTTGGATAGCCTTAGCCTTTACCTTTCTAGGCATGTTTTCCAAGTTGCTGTTCTATGTTCAGAAATGTTTTAGATCACTTAAAGGTTAGTTCACCATAAAAAGTATAATGATGTCATTTAATGGCTCGCCCTCATGTCGTTCCAAGCCTGTAAGTCCTCTGTTCATCTTCTGAACACAGTTTAAGATATTTTAGATTTAGTCAGAGTTTTCTGATCCTCCGTTGAACACGTGTGTACGGTATACTGTCCTTGTCCAGAAAGGAAATAAAGACATCAAAGTAGTCCATGTGACATCAGTGGGGTAGTTACAATGTTTTGAGGCATCGAAAATACATTTGCTCCAAAAATAATGAAAACTACGACTTCATTCAGCATTGTATTGTCTTCCCGGTCTGTTGTCAACTTCACAGTGACCCTGCTGATGACGTGTTACCTGGTGCACCCGAGCGTTGTTTACTGTCTGGGGGAGACGCACACTGTATTCAAGCTATTTTACATTGTTTGTATTTTAGTATTGCTATATATTTTTTCTTTTTTTACAATGGTGTGCCAGTGTGCATGTCGCAGATCCTAATTGCCAAAAGCACTCAGGTGCACCAGATAACATGTCATCAGCAGGGTCACTGTGAAGTTGACAACAGACCGGGAAGACAATACAATGCTGAATGAAGTCGATGCTTCAAAACATTCTAACTACCCCACTGATGTCACATGGACTGCTTTGATGATATCTTTATTTCCTTTCTGCACAAGGACAGTACACCGTACAAACGTTCAATGGAGGGTCAGAAAACTCTTGGACTACATCTAAAATATCTTAAACTGTGTTCCGAAGATGAACGGAGGTCTTAAGGGCTTGGAACGACATGAGGGTGAGTCATTAATGACATCATTTTCATTTTTATGTCAACCTCATCTTAATTTTAATTTAATTTATTTCTTTTATTATTAAATACATTTTTATTTTATTTTATTTAGAAATCCTTTATTTTGCTTACAGTCAGTTTTGTTTTGTTTATTTTGCTATGTGGTTACCCTGGGCCTTTTAATTTCAGGATTCACTTTTATTTTATATGTAAATTTTTACAATGCTGTCCTTTTAAGGAACAAATTCTTGAGGTGACCAAATCAAATATATTCCAGTAAATCAACAAGTGTTGTGTGTTAATGACCAACTTATATTATTTTCAACATTTTTAGCTTAAATGCAGATGAATTACGTTTAGTAGTCAAACATGGTAGATTTTTTTCATAATCATATCTACATACCTATAATATTGATTCTCTAGCGCATCTAAAGTCAAGGTCAGCCGAGTCTAACACTATACTCTAGCACGTCTACACATTGACAGCGGCTATGTGTTAATCCTATACTCTAGCGTGGAGGCTTACTTCCAACTTGCTTCAGCACACCTGCCTTTGTATTTTCAAGAAAACCTGAAGAGCTTGAGCTCATTCAATTTATTTTTAGAAAGAATCTCATGGAAGCTGTAGGGTTGGCAGTTCTGTATATTCCATATTATTATAATGGTGTGCCTTAGTCACTTTGGTCTTATAATCCATGTGTCCTTTCAAAGCAGGTTATATTTGATGTATGTGTATGGTGACTTGGCCTTATAGTCCTTGCGTCCTTTCAAAACAGGTTATATTTGGTGTGTGTGTTTGGTGACTTGGCCTTATAGTCCTTGCGTCCTTTCAAAACAGGTTATATTTGGTGTGTGTGTTTGGTGACTTGGCCTT
>JAOTRC010000003.1:25428879-25437963 GCA_027497675.1 Cyprinella lutrensis
GATGGTACTAGCCTGCTGGTGGCTCAGAGTTTGCCCAGTTTCCACCCTAAGCCCCACCAAGTAGCCTGCCAGGTTGTCCACTCTCTCTATCCCTGGTACACTGCGCTCATCCACAGCCTGGTAAAATATAACAATAAATCAATGTTAAAAAGATACAATATAACAGGCAGAACAACAACACAACCATCACAATCTACTTGTCACAAAAAGTCTTACCAGCGGTTGCTCAGGCACTGATTGCACTGCTGGAGAAGCAGTGGCTGCAGCGACAGAGACAGTGAGAGTGGTCGGGAGAGGAAGGATGGAGGCATAGGTGGTCATGGTGGATGGACCAGAGGCAGCATGGGTGGTCGTGGAGGATGGACCAATCATGGCAGATGGACCAGATGCGGCATGGGTGGTCATGGCAGATGGACCATAGGCGCTGTCGGTGATGATGGCGGATGTACCATAGGCGCTGTGGGTGGTCATGGTGGATGTACCATAGGCGCTGTGGGTGGTCATGGTGGATGTACCATAGGCGCTGTGGGTGGTCATGGTGGATGGACCATAGGCGCTGTAGGTGGTCATGGCAGATGGACCAGAGGGCACCCTGGTCATCCAGTTGAAAGACTGAAAAAGGGGGGAACAAAACATGTTTATGGAATTTAATCTATCTTTTTTTTTTACTTTGTTTTTCTATGAATCTATTTACTCTTTAGATTGTATTAATGTTATGTAGTTTTGTTTCTGTTTTTTTTTCTTTTCATTGCACTATACATATAAATGTAATAGTGCCATACAAATAATACTACTTGTACTGTTAAGAATCGTTACCAGTTGTTGATTTGGTGCTGCTGTGGTGGTGTTAGCAGACCCAGTCTGAACAGAGGCAGGAGTGCTGTCTAGGCTGGTCGTGGTGGGTGATGAGCCAGGGGACAGGTCCAGCACCTCAATAGTGGGATCCAGGTTAAGGTCCAGACTGACATCTCCGAATCCCTCATCCTCCAACTCCTCCTCTGTGCCCACATCCTCCAACATCTGCTCTGTCACCTCAGAGTCAGGATCCACGTCCTGCATGGCCTGTCCTGTTTGACGGTACAGGTAATCTATACCTATCAATTCACCTGGGACAGATAGTAGAACACAGTTTAGGGGATATTTTTATGCAATATAAAAAGCTATTTAAAGCTAAAACTCACCAGTATAGACAGATGGTGGCTGAAAAGATGGTACAAGCTGTCTTCCAAGTACCTTAACACTGTGGGTGTTGACACAGTGCACCAGGTCCCCGGAGTAGCTTAACAGGGATGTAGGAGTGCCTGCCAGGGATGCCATTTTACGGTCCTGATTCCACCTGTTCAGGCCTTCCAGGAGGTACAGCTGAAAATTTAAGCTGTTGGCGCTTGTTCCTTCAGATAAGATCAATAATGTTACATTACTTTTTTGTGCTATGCTATTTGATAGACATTCATTGTGTCACCCTTATTTTTTCTGATGAATAATGATTTAAACTGACCTGGAATGAACCTGTTCAGGTGGAGATGAAAGGACTCCAGTGATGTGGAGCCCCTTGCGCATCTGTAATTTGGCAGCACAATACCATATTTGGTGGTGGTACCAGTCTGTGTGTAGAGCAGCACACCTGGTTCATCCTGAATGCACTTTACGTGCCTCTTCTGGACTTGCCAGATGTGCTGCATCCTCTCCTGGTCCAAGAGAGGGACACCAAGAAGGTCTCGACCCTTTACCCCCATCAGCTCGCTGAGGAGGTGCTCGATCATCAGAATAGTCTGCTGCTCTCCTCTTGTCCGCCTTCGGCAGTGCAGGGCCAATTCCTCCTTGGTGATCCGTTGGTCCACCATAGTGTCGGTGATACCAGGGACACCTTCATTTTTCAGTTGCTCCCTCTTGGCCTGCCTCAGCAGAGACACATCCCCACTGTCCCATTCAAAAATGCAGCAAGACATGCGTGCCATGAAAAGCGGGTAAAGAGGATGTGCATCTTTAGTGCACCCAGCTGCCAGTCGCCGCATGAAGTGGTAGATGTCCAGCTTCACCACCAAGTCTGGCCACCCACCAAATCGCTGCTTGAGCTTGGTCTGCCCAGTGCCCTCCCGACAGCAGTCGGAGTCCACATACAGGAGCTGAGGCGGAGCCACACCCGCATCAGTGTACCTCCGGATGAGGTCAGCTGTCATTTGGTCCAGGGCTGGACCCTCCTGAGCTGTCAGAACACTAATGAGGATCTGGCCCACCTCATTGCTGACAGATGTTAGCCACATAGCTGTCCCCTTTGCAAACCCTGACAGCTTCTTTGTGATCTGTAATCACACAGAAAAGACATTGAGTCATGCTAAATTATTTGGTAAAGCTTCCTTTTACAGTACTTACAGTGTACATACCTAGAAAGTACTGGCTAATATAAGGTAAGTACATGGAACAGGGGTAGGTTTAGGGTTAGTACTAGTTATTACTCAGTAATTGTAGTTACTAAAATAAGTACATAGTATTTATATGGGTAACTGGACTGTAAAAGGAAGCGTTACCTCAAACACTCAAATAATTAATGGGTAAGGAAGATGTGTGTACTTATTAGTATTTACTTGATGGTTACACCATGACAATGTAGAGTCAAAACTTGTATAGAAACTTTTCCTGAGAATACTATAAAAGTCATTCAAAACAATATGAAACCAACGCAAAAAGAAGAAGAGTACATTTCTAAGAACTTTGACTTGAAAGAGTTTTTCTTTTCTTTAGATCGGGCACTTTTATCGTTGCATGTATCAGTACATGAGCTAAACCAGTACTAACAAGAATAAACCACATGGAAGGATGGAAACGTTCCTCGTCCTGTGACACTCTTGATAATACCCATGATGTTGACATGGTTGCCAGACATAAGCAACTTACTCTTTTAATTTCATGCAATTTAATCAACCCCCCCTGTGGTTGAGACCGAAGGAATGTTTCATTTACACATAGACTGGACGACTGGAAGATGAAAGCAGACATAGGGATTTTGCAGTGATAAAAGCGAGTGAATGAAAGAGAGCGAGTTGGAGATGAGAATGCAGAGGATTGTGGGGGGATTGGTCTATGTTCACGGTCACAGACTGTTTCCCATCCGAGAGTTCAGGGGGTCAGCATTTGTAACAGAGGCTTGTTGTGAGCGCACGAGGAGCAGCGTGAAAGCAGGAACACTGGCCATTTATCACCCCGCCAGCCAGACACAGTCAGAGGAACCACTACAGAAATACTGTGTAATTCTACGGGGAGCACAGGATGTGTTGCATATTTGGCGCCAGAGTTTCCAAGACACTGCTTTGTCTAAAAGCAAGAGCTCTGTATGCCGAGGTTGCATCTTCTCTTTCACCCTTGTTCCAAAAGGTGCGGAAAGCTCTTAAAGTGCTCTTTTGGATTAGATCAGTTTGTAAAGAAATCACAGGTGTGAAGTGAGGCTGAGAAGAGTTTATGTCCAATGGTTTTCATGTGACAAACTGAGTGATTGTAGTAGAGCAGAATGTGGTGGTACAGGACACTGTGGGATTGGTTAATGAAAGGAATCATTTTCCTTTGCTAGATAAAAATTTGAGAAGATCACTCTCTTCATATGCAAAAAAGGTATTTACCACAACATGTTCTGAAAAGGCCTGAGAGGACATTAGAAACACCTCCCAAAATCATGTTTAAAATGGAACATTAGCATATTGTTTGAGCAACAAACTAAAAGCAACAAACTAAAAGTGGTAACCTTACAAATTTAAAGGGATAGATCACCCCAAAATGAAACTTTGCAGTTGCCTACGACAAAACTGAAAATTACTGAGAAGACCTTTGTCGCAAAACACATTCAGTAATTTTAGCGATTCTCATTTGCTTCTGTACATACATTTAAAACATTACAAAAAACATCAATCAAATGAGCTCAGAATCAACTTTGCACTGCTGCCATTCGCAATCATGTCAAGGATCATTCAAATTCCCACGTGCATCTTGTAGTGGTTTAGAGGAAAAATCAAATTGAAGGTGTCTTTTACCCCATGACACTTTTAGCCGCTTTGTACCCTACAAGCTAAAAATAATGAATAACCGTGGCTCTTGAAGATATGCTGAGGTATGAATTAGTACTCAAATCTGGTCTCAGAATCGAGACCGGTCTCGAGACCGATTTCTGCTTTCTCGGACTCGTCATGGTCTTGTTCCCTCAAAGACTCGGTCTTGACTCGGACTCGACTGTATTTGAAAACCAAAGGCTTGGTCTCGACTCAGACATGACCCATCAAAGAATCAGTCTTGACTCGGACTCGACTGTATTTGAAAACCAACGGACTCGGACTCGACCCTTCAAAGACTCTGTCTTGACTTGGACTCGACTGTATTTGAAAACCAAAGGCTTTGTCTTGACTCGGACATGACCCTTCAAAGACTCTGTCTTGACTCGGACTCGAATGTATTTGAAAACCACGAGACTTTGTTCTCGACTCGGACTCGACCCTTCCAAGACTCGGTCTTGACTCGGACTCGAATGTATTTGACAACCACCAGACTTGGTCTTGACTCGGACTCGACCCTTCAAAGACTCGGTCTTGACTCGGACTCGACTGTATTTGAAAATCAACGGGCTGATTATGTGTTTGTTTACAATAGAGAGTTAGATGCATGTGTTGTATTGTAAAAAAATGGAACCAGCGATAGTCTTTTCTTCCCTATTGTGACGTTTATTGGAGTGAGATAAAATGGGAAAAAAAGACAAAAAATATACTTCATTTTGATAATTGATTGAATCGTTGGAACATTGTTGTTTGCTATTGCTGCAATCTCATGTTGTCCCACCCTTGAACATTTAAACACTTCATCAGTGAAGAGTAGATGTCATCGTGAGAGGGCACTTATATTTTATTTTATAATGGTGTACACACATATATAATTTATAATAAATGCTGAAATATTCCATAAAATATTATTGCTATGTGCTATGCTGACTTTAAAATTATTTAAATTTACTTAAATTAACATTATCTTAATTAAAATGCTCGTCATGCTTAATTAAAATGAAATGTCATCATTTTTTTTTTTTTGTTTTTTTTTTTTTGCCTTTATTCATTTTATAACAACAGCAGTACCAAAGGTACATTCCAGCTTTGAAAGGATATTGGACAAAGGGGGCCTTGGGGTCAAAAAGGTTGAGAAACCACTGCAATGGGGCAACATGAGCTCAACTTCTTAAAAAAAATAGCTATTCTAGCAAAAAAGCTACAAATGTTACTAAAACACAACTGTGGCCATCTCTTTCTATGTATTGTTGGAAGTACATTCTACTGAATTGATGAGTCTGGCTCTTGTTTGTGCTAAAAACAGTGGTTTATATTATGATTTAAAGATAATACTTTACAGTTTTAATTGCAGTTTATAGCAGTTTTGAATTCAAATGTAATGTGGGAGTGCATTTAATATTGCTTTTAATTAATTTGCCTCAATGCAGAAATAAGGTTGTGTCGATCACATCCTATATTCCATGCCCTGTCAGGGCATCTGAATTAAGCATAATTCAAGTCCTAATAATTAAGATAAAATAAAAGCATAATTACAGTACCTGTACTTTTATTTCCTTGTGTCCTTCCCCCATCCCCTTAGAAGCATGGCTATAGTTTTAGCTTGGGACAGCTGCAGTATGAAACTTCTGAGTTAAACTGTGACCTGCTGGACCATTGTTTCTAACAAAGGCTCTCTGTGTGGACCTGTGGTTCCACATCACACCTGCACAGCCAGGTGAAAGATGCGGAAGCACAGATGACTGAACAGTAACAGTGGATAAAAGCATCACTGTTCTCACAGGTATTGTGTCTGATACTCATTGTTAGCATCCCATATATAGCACACAATAAGACATATGCCATTCCTGTAATGTACAGTATCTGTGAATTTTCATCTCTGGTGAATACAAAATGTGTTAATACATTTCTTTCTAATGTACTGGCCAAGAATTTGTCTTTTTTCAAGAATTGTTTTGTTTTGTTCTCCTTATTCAACCACCTACAGAGTGATTTTGCTTTCCTCCCCCTCTTTCTGTTCGCCCTCACTTCTGCAGCGCGTCACAAGCTATGTGAACTGACAGCTCTCATCCTCGGGCAGGGCGAGGGAACAGACCTCCTAAACCATTAGAACATATGCTTTCAACCTTCTCTCTCACTCTCTAGCGTGATCTTTTACCCTCTCTCCTGCTCTCATTTCTTCATACACCTTAAACCAAAAGGCATTTGCTCTATTTCCTGTTAATTGCTGCAGGCACAAAATATTCAGCACTTTGGTTTGTAAACCGAAGGCTCAACAGTGCACTCTTGGCTGGATTAGACAAACCAGCAGACCTGCTTGATCTGTGCAATAGCTTGAATTGAGCTGTGAAAAAAACAAAACAAAAAAAAACAACAACAAAAAACTGACATATGAAAATACACCAAGAAACAATGGCTATGAATCGATCCCTCAAATGTTCGAATGTACATCTCAGGAAGATGAGGAAGAGGAAGGACTTGCTTCACCCAGTTTAGCTCTTTGAAACCTTCTTCTGCAGATTGTCAGCTCCTGTTTTCTTGCATGTCTGTCTGGTTAAAGTGTTGTGATGTTGTCATTTGGTACTTTGTCTTAAGGCACAGGTTGAGTTTTACTCTGTTCTTTTGCTGTCAGGATGCCAACTGCTCCCTTGCCTGCTTTAAAGAGTTGACACGAGGAGGGTTTCGCCACCTACAGTATATCTTCTATAGAACTTTTGTGTAGTTTGAACATACCCCAGTAGAGGCACTGTCAGCAAAAAACTAGAGCTTTGTGGAATAAATTAAAGCTCTGAGTACCAGAATATATGAGCGGAGTGGGACCGGAGCAGTTTGATTTTGAATGGAGTGTGAATAGGATTTGTAAAAAGTCGGAGTGTTGTGGTTTTCACTCGCTCTGAGAGCGCTCCACTATACCGCTCCATCACGTGTACAATTTATGCCAACGGCCCATTGTAGGACTGCATTTTTAGTAAGGATTCACTCGTTAAACACATTTAGCTAGCATGATACAGATGGGTCACTCAAATCAAAAAAATGTGAAGGTTTTACGTTATCTCACGACCAATTTGTACAAATTCGACGAATGATTAAAAAGTGTCTAATTTGGACTAATTCGTACGACCTCACTCGTACGAATTTGTACGATTTGTCTAAACCCACGTGATGGTTAGGTTTACGGGCAGGGTAAGGGGTAGGTCATTCGTACGAATTCATACGAATTGGCCAATACGATTTAGCAAAATCATACTAATTCGTACAAGTGAGGTCGTATGAATTGTTACGAATCAGCCACTTTTTAACCATTCGTCGAATTCGTACGACTTGGTCGTGAGATGGGGTTGGAATAAATGTCAAAATTGTGTTATTCTCTGATTTGATTGTGACATTGCAGTGCGTAATATTTTGCAATATTAAGGTTTCAAAGATATCACATGGGTAACATTTTAAATAAGTACATTGATACCTCACTGCTCAAACAATTTGTTCACTCTCTTTCTCCTATTTATTCACCCGATCCAAACCAGATCTAGAATTATTCATACTCGTTTATTTGTTCATGCAAAAGGAAATGTTTTGCTGCCAGAGTACTGACATTTAAGATGATGCGTAGAAAAGAGATTATAAGGAAACAGAGGAATAATGGGAAAGTCTATCTTATTCCCTAGGTCTGAGATATTTTTGACATTTAGGTCAAAAGTTGGTCAGCCTTAACTTTGAAAGCTTTAGATAAATGTCAGGTCATATAATAAAACGTGATATTAACTCTACTTTATAAATTCCTGCTTGACATTCTCTCGCGATTGCTCACTCGGAAGAAAATTAATACTAGTAGCTGTTGATGAAAATACACTTCTTTTGGATTCCAAGCCACCTTTTCCAAGCTGTGGTTTGAATTGTGGTCTAACCAGGTCCTTACCCGCTAAACAAAGGTTATCCACCAGTTTTAACCAAAATGGTCTTATTATTATGGTCTTATTAGAATTTTAAAACTGACGATTTATTAGTCATCAGCCATAAAATAAAATAATCATCGAGTATTATTCGAGTATTATTAAGCCCTAACCCATATCTTTCAGAATTTTCATCTCATGCATCCCTATAATTTCATTTTATTTTGGTCCATGGTTCTGTCCTTGGCCATAGTACTTCCTAATATTGATCTTATTACCGAGACATTTTGACAATAGACTATTCCTGAACTCCCACATGGTAAATCTCGTTCATGTTCTTAAATGAACTTGACAGGAGGCCATCATTATTGCATTGCATGTACTCTTTTAATACCCATCAAAATAAATTTAATTTGCTCAAAAGCTCGGGAAGAATTTCCCTTTTTATACCCCTCGCTCTTTTTTTCACAAAAGGATAAGATGCATTAATGGGCTGTATGCACCATAGATTTCTAATTCTTTTTAAGCAGACACAGAGGATAAATAATGTGTGGTCTGAGTGTCTGGGGGCTTATTGTAATCAACATCCCTATTGATCGGCTGCCCAGGCTCCCAAAGTAATCTATTTTAAGTACACTCTCAGTAGCGCCCACATCAGGTCTTGCCTTATTCTATTGTAATTGTGTTGGCTGGACTCCATTCCAGGCTGGAGAAAAGATGGGGAAGAAGAGCAAATTTTGATTCTTACTCTATTCTGATTTATTTGATTTTTTTTTAAATAATAAGTTCCTTATTTTTATTTTTTTCTGAACCTTGCATTTTGCATTGAGGGCTGGATTGCATTGTGCACCAGCAGCTTTAAAAGCAGATAAAAGAGAGATGACTGCATGCCAGTTTCACTTATTTAAACACATTTGTATGAAAAAAGGCACATAATGGCCGCTTAGTACAATCTCCTGTTATCCGCCTTTGTTTTCATGGCTTATTAATCTCTGCATATTTTTCTACCTGCAGTGCAAAATGGCTTCAACAAAACAATGCCTAGTGAAAATATGCTAATAGAACTTATACACACACTCATATTTATATAATTATATATATAAGTGTGTGTGTATAAGTTCCATTAGCACATTTTCACTAGGCAATGCTTTTAAACA
>JAOTRC010000003.1:25500018-25511428 GCA_027497675.1 Cyprinella lutrensis
TCGGCCCAGCGAGAGACCGCTCACGTCCCGTCGGCCCAGCGAGAGACCGCTCACGTCCCGTCGGCCCAGCGAGAGACTGCTCACGTCCCGTCTGCCTTCCTGAGCTGGGACTATCTGGAGCGGATGGCTCGGATATTGGAGAGGCCGTTGTCCGGTGTTCCTGAGCCGGTGCCTGTCCCTGAGCCGGTCCTTGAGCCAGTCCCTCGAGAGACTGTTTACGTCCCGTTTGCCCAGCGAGAAATGGTTCACGTCCCGTCTGCCCGACGAAAGACTGATCAGGTCCCGTCTGTATCTCTGAGCTGGGACTATCTGGAGCATCTGATTAAGACGTTGGAGGTGCCTGTCCCTGAGCCGGTGCCTGTCCCTGAACCTGAGCCGGTCCCTGAGCCGGTGCCTGTCCCTGAGCCGGTGCCTGTCCCTGAGCCGGTGCCTTTCCCTGAACCTGAGCCGGTGCCTGTCCCTGAGCCGGTGCCTGTCCCTGAGCCGGAGCCGGTCCCTGAGCCGGTCCCTGAGCCGGTGCCTGTCCCTGAGCTGGTGCCGATCCCTGAGCTGGAGCTCTTATCGGTTCCGGACCCTGTGTTTGTGTCTGCGTTTGTGTCTGTCTTTGTGGCTGTGTCTGTGTTAGTGGCTTTCCCTGAGCCGGTGCCTGTCCCTGAGCCGGTACCTGTCCTGGAGCCGGTGCCTGTCCCCGAGCTGGAGCTTGTATCGGTTCCGGATCCTGTGTTTGTGTCTGTGTTTGTGTCTGTTTTTGTCACAGTTACGGTGTTGGTGGCTGACGATCCTGGGTCAGTGTCTGATCCCGTTCCTGAGCCGGTCCTTCTCACCAGGAGGATTTTTTGGGGGAGCCATACGCCTTTGACGTGGCCGGCCAAGAACTTACGGAGGTCGGGAGAAGCTCCGCCCTGGCCACCCGAGGGGTCTTCACCGCCCTGGCCACCTGAAAGATCTGCTCCACCCTGGCCGCCCAAGGGGTCTTTACCGCCCTGGCCACCCGAAAGGTCTGCACCGCCTTGGCCGCCCGAGGGGTCTGCTCCGCCCTAGTCTCAGCCTCAGACGTCACGCCCACGGAACGTTGGCTAAACGTCTGATGCATATGGTGCACTTAACTGGAAACACTTCAGGAATGTCGAAGTCGTTATCTGATTGGTTGAATTTTTCGGATTTCCGGGGGGCGTCAGTGTCGCGTTTATTTTCGGTCCGCCGGGAAACAAAGCGCAGGCGTGTGATTGCGGAAGAAAAACTGTTGTGTTTATATGAGTGACAATGAGCATTTATCAAGATCAGCTAAACGTAGTTGTATGTCCCCTCCTATCTATTATGGAAGATCAAGTGAAGTACCTAACTAAGAAGGGGATATCAACCGCGTTTGTGGGCAAACATGAAACAAGACGCTGACATCGCAGCTGGCCGATTCAGTATTCATATATAGGGCATACTGACTGGGTTTGCGTTATGCATCCACTAGATGTGCTAAAGGCTACAGGGAATGTAGCGAGTGCACGGCGCCGGAGGTGAGGCGTTTATTTAGTAGGCGTGAGCACGCTGGGGAGGGGACGTAACTTACATTCGCAGCCTGACTCATCTGAGTATTCAATGTGCGGCGGCTCAATGACAGCAACAGCAGGCTGTTTTGAATGAGACAACCCGATGAATGGGGAGCGCTACATTCTGTGACGCGCGAGCAGCGCTGTGTGTCTGTTAAGAGTGAGCGCTCGTGAGCGGGCACGTGATTTACACACATAACCTGATTTATACGAGGTTGAACTGGCCGTGTGACAAAGCAGGCATAAGATGGACACGATGGACATGAGCGTGAGTTTGTGGGCGAAATTAATAATGCAGAGCGTTGTTAACCAATTGATCCATATATAAGGTGCTCCGGTTACTGCTGCTGACTTGTTGCACGCCGGTCCGTTGTTGTGGGGACATGTCCACGCCCCGAAATGTGACGCTGAATGAAACAAACTGTAATTGGTTGTTTGAAATGTCAGTCAAACGGCCTTATGGGCAGGCCTTGGCCAAAGAAAGCTGCTATGAATTGCAGACCTCCAGCCGTCAGTCTGAAGGTCTGGCTATGCGAGACTATCATATTCCCAGTATCAGATTATCCTTGTTGCTGTTTTGGTTTCCTTAGCTTTAGCTCTTGTGCTTAATAAGAGACCCGTGTTCGAATGCACTTAGACACCAATGTGTCCCTGAGCAAGACACTTAACCCCTAGTTGCTCCAGAGGCGTGCAACCTCTGACATAGCAATTGTAAATCGCTATGGATAAAAGCGTCAGCTAAATGAATAAATGTAAATGTAACCCCTGTGTCAAGCCTCTGGTTCTGTAAGCCTCTACATGGTGGCAAGACTGGTGCTACATCTGAGATCTACATCCAAGCAACATGTTCCTTGTGTTCCTGCCTGTCTTTCCTTCAGAGCTGCATCTACTGCACCTACATCATCGCCATCTTACTAACGTTCTCAATGGTCGTCCATCCTGCCAGTCGTCGTATCGTCTGCCTTGCCCTACAGGTTTAAACTGTGGTTCAAGCTTCACTCTCCCTGCTGTCTCAAGTCTTCAGTCTTGTTCATAAACAGCGCAGTCTCATCCCAAAATGTCATATAACTGACGTCTTGGGACGTCTTTTGACCATACGTTAATATCCGCCGTTTTAGGGTACCTTTTAACGTCGGTTAGATAACGTTATCGGATCCTAACCCTACCCCAGACCTAAACCTACTCCTAAACCTACCCTATCTCTTGCAGAACTGGCATGCTCAGAAAAGTCTCTACAAGAACATGAATGATTTTTACAAGTCGGGATCTCGTACTTTGAGTAATTCTGATATGGCGTGAATGCATGGGAACCTTGACTCACCATTGCATTTTACTTTAAATGCTAGTGTTTATGTGTACTTTCATATCTTAGTAAAATTATTTCCAAGTTGAAAGTTGGGAATAAAACAGTCTGGCCCAGTGTTGGCACCTTGTGAACCAACATTTTAACACGTACAGGATATATACTGAGATGCTAATGTCGTAATCAGTATGTGTGCTTTTCTCACGTGTGCATTGATTATTATTTTTATTTCTCTTGCACTTAATAGTGGGTCCACAAGGTGGCAACACTAGATCGGCCTGTTATTAAACAATCCAAAATGAAACAGAATGGAAAATACAGACTTTTTTACTTGAATTCCCACATGACATGAACACATGGAAACCTTGACTCGCTAACGCTATTTACTTATTAAAAATATGTTTATCAGGTGTGACGTCACACTCTTGTCATGGCAAGAATTTCCAAGTTTGAATTAATGCTTTTCTGTTGCATTTTTAGCAAGTTAGAAATACTGATTTTCCTAGTTGAATGTTATGCAGCATAAGATCTCTTGTAATGATCACTCACTGTAATAGGGGAAGTAGCTGTGAGCCATATAGCTGGCGTATGAGCGAAAACTCTCCTCAAATCAGCCGTCATGAGAAGCAGGAGGATGTGAAAATGATGTCACGACCGTTGCTGCAGGCATAAGCCGTAGTGTGGAAACACTCTGTTATCCTCGCACTACTCTGGGTTCTTGAGCAGCAGGGGTTGAGTTGATGGCCAGAGGGAAGAAGTTAGTGTCAAGAGAGTTTAATGAAGAAGCTGGAAAGTGGTGCTTATCATCGATCTTTACACATTGAGAACAATGGGTATGCCAAAAATAGACCCAGCTTGCCCACTTACAGTCAGAACCCAGACTCTGAAGAAGGCAAACACAGCATAAACGTGACTTTGCAAAGAATGACATGTTCCTGGATCATCGTCATCTGCTGAGGGTTCCTAGTACTGCCGCTTAACATAAAGTACAATTGAACAGCATCAAATGACTACTTTCAAACAGGTTTCCCATACATTCTTCTCTTTACTTCAAGTTTTCCAACATCTAAACTCAAAGGAAAGATTTTGAAAACCCAAAAGATACGTTCGGTTTAGCATACAGTGTGGTTGACTCATTCTCACTAGAAAGATGTATCTTTGTCCAGTGTCTGCACTATTTCTGTCCACAAGTTATGTTCGCTGAATCCAAAATGGTGCTCCATTTCGTTCGAAACTTTCTTAGTAGCCAAAGAAGAACAAGAAATTACTGGAGACCACAACAACAATAGATGCCCGTGTTGACAAGTGACAACCTAGATAGCAAACTGACATTGAATCTACGTGGAAACATGACATCGAAACAACGTTGATCTGACATTGTTTTGCTCATCGAATTAACGTTGAACCAGCGTCAGACGCGGCATTCTTCAAAACTAACAGAAAATCAACTTGAAATCTTGAAAGCTAACCAATTTTTCGATTTTCATTCAGCTTTGAAGAATTCCATGTCTGACGTTGGTTCAACGTTAATTCGATGAGCAAAACAATGCGTCGTTTCCACATTGATTCAATGTCAGTTTGCTGTCTGGGTGATTATTCAGATGATACCAGTTTGATACCAGTTACCATCATTCTATCATTACAAATCAAAAATATACCCAGAAGTAAAGTTGACTTTTTTAAAGAACAAACATTTGTGGCAAAATTGACCTGAAAAGACATTGTTTACTTAAAAAAAAAAAAAAAAGATTGAATGATCAGTAAAACAATATCGGTATAGCATGTTTTCAACATGAGCTCTAACATACTGGTTAGATGATGTAATATTGCATGCACACTAGGGAGTGTTTTGTACATAGAAGGCCTTGTTGATGGCTGCTTCCGAAGTGTCAGTAAATCACTTTGCTTTATCTCAGCCGAAGCGCTCCCTGACGGCCAGTGCTTCTACATCTACATCCCAGAACAAACACACCAAACTGCAGATGGATTTCTCTGAAGTATAAAAACGACACAGCACATCTGTCAATCTACTCCATTTATGTCCCTGTCTAAACTTGCTTCTTCCCTAGCGTCCAGCAGACATTGGCACAGCCTCTCTCTCTCTCTCTCTCTCTGCTGATGCAGTGATGTGGTATTTGGAGAATTCTGGTCTGACCAAACTAAAGACTCTTGGCTGGGATCCTGTCCTCACCCAGGCCTCTTCCCAAATAAGGCTTTGCTTTAACAAAGGGCCGAAGTATAAACCGTAAGTGCGGAGTGGAGAGGAGGGTGGGCTTGAGAAAAACACTATGTCCTTGTAAGGTGTCAGTTTCCTTTCCTCTGCCCCCTCGCCGAATGCCTTGTTTTTTTGTTTCTCTAATGGTGAAGACATTTACTCCTGAAACAGCAACAGGAACGACTCTCGCACTAATCCATCGCTCCAGGTTGACTGGGGACTGCTGAAGGACAAGGTCTTCTTCATATTGACTAGAGTAAGTATGTTTTCCATATGCTATCAAAGACCTTTCAGTCAGTTATGGTGCTGATCATTGTGCCTTGTGAACGACATAAAGTAAACCAATACATCTCATGTGCAATCTACGTATGACAGTTAAAAAGGATAAAATGTTCAGACCTGATAAACTCAGTGTTTCAGTATTAATTTGAACTTTGGATATGTTGCATGAGCTTCTTTGATATGACCTTATAAAGTGTGAATTTACCTGAATTTTTTAATAGACTCAGTCTATTGGTATACATGCCCTATGATCTTTTATCCAGACCATTACTAGGCCACTCAGACTGGGGGAGAAAAGAAGGCATACAATTAAGCTTACCTTAATTATAAGTGTTACAATGCAATGCAATCCCAAAAGTAAATGGACACTTTAAAAAGTGTAAATGTCACTGCTTTAGAAGATATTGAAGTAAGTGATAGAACTAACTACACTTTTCTGACCCATTTTTTAAATTAATTGTTATCTAGGAAGTCATTTGGTTACTCTTTATTTCAATGTCCCACTGTAGACATTCTAACTATAACTTTGCAACTACATGTCAACTAACTCTCATTAGAGTATCTGTTGGGTACGTTTTTTTATGTTGAAGGAGCATCACAATAAAGTGTTAGCTGATATTGGCTTCTAATACAAATAAAGTTAGTTGACAAATAGTTGCAAAGTTACTTTTAGTGAGTCATAAACACCATTAAGAAAGTGCACATTTTCACTGTAATGCTCATAGGGTGAATATCTTGAAACTCATTATTTAAGGTTGGAACTTCAGAGGTGGTGTCCTAAACCGCAGAATGGCAGCACAGGTGACTGCTGCTCTCTCTCTCTCTGTGTGTGTGTGTGTGTGTGTGTGTGTGTGTGTGTGCTTTGCTGAGAAATGTCAGAATGTAATTGATGGTGTTTCTAAACAAACGCTCTGGAGGAACATGTTCATCTAATCCTGTCATAAACATTACGGCTGTTTATCTGACTCTTCCAAGAGCCCCATTCACTCAAGGACTACGTGAACATGTGAATCTGCTTTTATATAACAGTCTAGCTCAAGAAATCCATTCGACACGACATACAAATTGAGCTGAACTGTTTGTCATTGGAAACGTGTTGGACTGCACAACATCTACAGGCTATACGCATGATTTGAAAGTTCATTTTATGGCTTTGTGGCTGCTTTTGACTGCATCATTTTTCCACTTTATGCTCATGATGTTTAAGCTGGAATTAATGTTAAATGTAATAAAGGTTGTAGGAGAAGAGGATTTTCTGGGGAGGTAAATGACACCAACTTCACAAACTTGTTCCTGTTTTATAGATTTTTTGTCCATAAAACAAACTAAGAAGCTATTGAACAAACAAACTATTGAACATGATGCACAAATCAGTACAAAATCGCTTGATTTGGTAGTTACTCTGGAACAAAATTCAGGTCCCACACTATTGACAGTGTCCTCTTGTCATCTAAGCAGGGAGCCTCAACTATGGCAAACAAGGGTCCATCCTATGGGATGAGCCGCCAAGTGCAGGATAAGATTGAGCAGAAGTATGACCCTGAACTGGAGGTGCGTTTGGTGGAGTGGATCATGGCCCAGTGTGGGCCTGCGGTGGGAAAGCCAGAGGCCGGGAAACTGGGCTTCCAGACCTGGCTCAAAGATGGATGTGTAAGTAAGGCATGCCTGTTATTCTCAGGTCATTGTGGCAATCGTGAAAGCAAAAGTTTGTACACATTTTTAAGAAAGGGTTTTTTTAAAAAGGCGAATCGTCTCCATCACATTTTCGGTCAAGGTGTTCATAGCCCAATGTGAATAAGTCTATATTACCAGACATTTTATTCGTTCATGTCAGGAAACCTCTTATATGGCCAAATGCATTGAGCTATCGCTGTCTAAACTGGAAACACATGTTCACTGATAAACGTGAAGACTATAAACACACCATTGCAACAATACAGTTTATGGTTTAGGTGTGTTTTCAAGCCATCTCAAGGATTTTCATATTAATAAAGGATATGAATAATGCAGTGCTAAATAGCCTATTTTCTGTGATAAAAAAATAGTTTGACATTAAACCATAAATATATGATGACTTCATGCACAAGTGTTTGTAGTACATAAAATTGTCATCTGGAAAATATTGGTGAATACAAATTGTTGGTTTTGTTCAGCAGTGTATTTGATTTCTTAGCCAAAATTGAAAATAAAATCTAATTTCTAATAACAGAGATCAGAAAAAAATGGTATTATCCTTGACGTTTCTGCCTCACTTCTGAAACGATGGCTACACCCCTGCTCAAGAGTCAGACCTCGACAGCAAATTAAACATTTAATATGGATGGTGTCAAGGTCCCTGTATCTTCAGATAATTTGTTTTTTTGTTTTTGACTACTAAATAGAAAAAGGAGAAACCGTTCATTTATCACATAATCAACCATTTTCATGAACATAAATAAACAAGTCTTGAGTAATTGTTTTATATTTTTAATTTTTGTTCCTGTCACACTTTGTTCTTATTCGTCAAATGAAAAAAATAGCTGAAAAAATCAGCTGGAATATTCGATCTCTACATGGGCGGGAATAAAACATCCCTTTCCGCTGATTGGTCAACCAAAGATCCAGCCGTGCCGTCGTCAGTTCTCATCCTTATTGTTATTATTATAGAGTTAATTTAATCTCTTTCTCATCAAACTGATGTTTTCAATTGAAGGCCACTTCAGAGACTTGAGACTTGGGATGTCTGTATGGGAAGTCCTGATGATAGCCTACAGCTTAGAAACGTGTTTATTGTTCTTTATTGTTCATTAGATGAAACAAAAGCATTTCATTTTCACATGTGTGTAAGCCATGAGAAAGGCAAGATATAAAAGCAATATTCCAATAGTAACTTTTTGATTGTAACAGCAATTGAATAGTATTGATTTTTTTTTATATTCGAATTATATTCGAATTTCGGAATTCGTTCCAACAGCCCTAGTGCCGGCAGACCCAGTCGCATAGGTTCACCAATGTCTCATTCCCCTTTTCAGGGAACCATGGTTACAATCGTAACCTGAGACGTTTCATTTCGAATTAGAACTCTTGGATCAACACTATGGGGAACAAATACTGTCGATCCTAGACACATTGTGGAGTTCCTCTTCTTCATTGAAACAGAGACACCAAATTTTAGGATAGGAGAGGACACACCAAAATCAAATTCATGTTGAGTGATACATAATCAAACCACACTGAGCGGCCTGGTTACTCATAACTAGTGTTGTTATAATGTCATTTATAATTATGCTCACATTTATGGAAAATCTAGAGTTTTATGTAGAGTGTAATCTTGCTTCCTTTGCCTGTTCTCAGGTTTTGTGTGAGCTCATCAATAGTCTGTGTAAGGAAAAGCCCGTAAAGAAGATCCAGAGCTCCAGTATGGCCTTCAAACAGATGGAGCAGGTGTCACAGTTCCTCAACGCTGCGGAGCGATACGGCGTCGTCAAAACCGACATGTTTCAGACGGTAGATCTGTGGGAGGGTGAGTACAGACCTGTCTCCAACAAATTTATTCACACACATTCAGATCCCATATCAAGAAATGATTATTAATGTATCACATACCATATATGCAGTAAGCATGTCTGATTCATTAAAAGGATATTAAAGGTACGACATGTAGGGTTTTTGCAGTAAAATATCCAAAAACCGCTAGGCCAATATTATATATATTTAGTTCTGTTGATTATTTACAAAATCCCAAATGTTTCCAACTATTTGAAAACTGTGAGAAAACCTCGTACTGCCATAGTAACCATGGCGACAGACACAACTAACCTGGACTCAGAGACGCGAGTTTTGCGTGTACTTTATTAGACTGGTGAGCATTTAGTTTGACATGATGAAATGTTGGAATATGATCTGTATTTTATTCTAATGTTGATCACTCAGCCAACACACACCCTAACTAACAACACACACACACTCAAATGGCCTTTAGTGTGATAGTGTAACTGTTAGAGCAAGTGAACAGCACTGTGTTACCTCAAGCTTCATTCGTCTGATAATCTGACCTGTGTGAGTAGTAATTCAGCACTTGCGTGTAGTTCGGCAGAATGAAATGTCCTTATTCCTTTACATCCGCGGGACTCGTGTTGTGTGTGGCGCTGGTATATGTCTAGCAATCGCGCCCTGCTTCATACCATAATCATGTTAAAAACATCACTGTATTCACTCATCCATAAAAGATCCATCAGCTTGAGGACAAGATCCATAATTCCGCTTAATGCGGAATATACGTCATTAATATATGCCTTTGTTATTTTAATAGGTTAGCGACCCCTGGTGGCGAAACAATCTTGCATATTGTACCTTTAAATAAAAGTATAACTTTCTCAAAAAAAAACAACAACTCACTGACGCCAAATGTTTCAACTGTAGATTATAAAAAAATGTTAAAGGGATATTCCACTTTTTTTGGAAATAGGCTCATTTTACAACTTCCCCAGAGTTAAACAGTTGAGTTTTATCGTTTTCAAATCCTTTCAGCCGATTTTCTGATATTTAGAAGAATTTCAGGAACCAGACTGTTTCTGGTCTCATTGACTTCCACAGTAGGAAAAAAAATACTATGGAAGTCAATGAGACCAGAAACTGTGTGGTGACTGATATTCTTCTAAATATCAGAAACTCAACTGTTTAACTCTGGGGGAATTGTAAAATGAGCCTATTTCCAAATAAAGTGGAGTATCCCTTTAAAATGGCCAAACTTACAGAGGTTGTTATCTACTCTCTCCATCATTTCCTCTCTTCTCTATATAAAAAGAAAGAAAACCTCACTATGGGAATCACAGGGTTGTGCCACAAAACGAATACACTTGATTTCAACAGAAAAATAGCCGGGCTAATCTAATTTCCCGAGGGGTCATACTTTTTCCTGTCCATACACGAGCCTCGCCTCGCCTCCGGGCTGGGGATATGTGGGCCAAATCAGTTTCAACGCGACCTCAAAGGCAGTTTGTAGAAAGGGAAAGTGAGAACCATTGTAGTGCCTCTCTTTCTCTTTCTGCACACAGAACAGTTAGCTGCAGTAGAGCGCTGCGAGACACCAGGTTTGTTTTAAGAGGTGAATCCAGCAGCCAGTGGGCAAGTTTAAAGACATTAGGGAAGCCAGTCGACACCCAGCCGGTAAAATATTTATAGATGTGCTACATATACGTCAACTAAACGAATGAAGCCTCATCACAGCCGCATATTCTTTAAAGTGGTGCCATACATCTGTGATCAAATACAGAGTGACTTAACAAAAAAACAGGTTAAATGAAGCTAGTATGCATTCAAAGCCTGTTTTTTGACCGCTAAGATCTTAATACAGAAACAGCCTCTGCAGCATCTTTGACCTGCGAGTGCTCGGCAGCTTCGAGAAGCTGAAAGGTTTAGTGCTTTCAAACATTCTCCATGAAGGAAGCATTTTTTCAAAGCTTCAGGTCAATAGAAGTGTAAAAGGGAAGCTGTGAGAGGCTGCCTGGGAGTCCAGGGCCATAAACACACTCGCATCGGAGTGTGACCTGGTGCCAGCTAAGGACACATGAATATACATGTTGAATTCAACTTTTTATTCAACCATTAAGTTACCTTAAGGGTCATTAGGCTGGTCTCACAAACATTCCCTGTCAAGACTCACAATTTCGAGAGAGTGTGAAGTCAGATGTCGTACTAGATAGCAGTAAGTTCAATTCATCTAAATGAATCAGTCGAAACTTGTCCATGCGAGTTAACTGCATCCAAAACTCTAATTCAACAGTTTTCTCGTGTCAATTTAAAATGCACACTATAAATATTCACAAGACTGTTCTCATTGAAATGTTTTAGTAAAAATACAGAATATCATTTTAAACTCAGATTGAAAAATTCACTCACATCATATTTTAAAACGCTTGATATAAACGCTCATGTCTTTGTGTGTTAATTATTATGTTTAAGGAAAAATACATAAAAGTAAAAATGGTATTTATTTATTTACCTCTATAAAAAATCTATCTATCTATCTATCTATCTATCTATCTATCTATCTATCTATCTATCTATCTATCTATCTATCTATCT
>JAOTRC010000003.1:25585987-25601437 GCA_027497675.1 Cyprinella lutrensis
TTGTTATCCTTGCTGCAAGCTTACAAGAGCGATAATATCATTAAATGTGAAGGGGGGCCCTAAAATATTTTCTTGGGGGGTATTATTGTAAAATACCGAACTTGTCCTTTAAGATGATTAAGAGAGATATGTGTTCTTGTTTTAAGCTTAAACTCACTTAAGTTTGATGATCAGAAAACAAGTCTTAACCAGAGAGAGAGAGTCGCACTGGTACATCACAGTGGCTTCTCTCTCTCTCTCTGGGCTGATATGATTGTTTGACGTCCAGCTGATGATCAGACTCTGCATGCACTTTAACAGTGTGTTTGATTGATTTGTGATTGGGTGAATGATTGATCCGTGAGATGGTGGAGCTGAAGCCAGTCCTGAGCATCATCGTCCAGCGGGAGCTTCAGGTGTGGACGAGCTCTGAGCTCCAACACCCGTCACCCAACCGAGCCCATGCCGACAGATTGGACTTTTTTAAGGAACCAAATCATCTTTTGAACAACTTTGTAGGATTTGCATGACTTTATACGAGGGTGCGACGCCCCGTCCTGACCAGCGTCATGTGACCAGCTGTCCGAGGGACGTCATGATTCAGCAATAAAACTGACCTTATTTACAGCGACTCTCTCTGTGTCTGTCTGTGTGTACACCTATATAACGGGACCGAATTGTCGTTACACACACGTCGTTAGACATGTTTCTGGTTGGTCAGGATTTATATCATGTTAAAATCATGTAGAAAAAGAAAAAACATTGACTAGGTGGGGACCTGCAGGTGTGTGTGTGTGTGTGTGTGTGTGTGTGTGTGTGTGTGTGTGTGTGTGTGTGTGTGTGTGTGTGTGTGTGTGTGTGTTTAACAACTCTACACTCTGTGATTTCCAAGGGAAAAGCTTGTTAAAGGGGAATGGGATACATTTGTAACTAATAGATACTTTCCTGAGTTGATTAATCACAGTAAATCAAGACAAATGTTTTGTTTTACAAGTCTCCAGAAATTGGAAAATGAAATACACAATTGAAATTGTGTATAAAAACATGCAATATAAGCATTATCTAATTAAATATACACTTATTTGCTTGCATTTTCAGAACATACAGTAAATATGAACACTTGATAAAGCCAGGTTCAAAATTGTTGTTTCATCTTGTCAAAATCCCCCTGCAGTCAATAATTTTATGCCTTAAAACTCACCTTTGAGAACCAAGTTGAGGATCACAAAAATTGACGTGATTGGTTACAAGGTAATTTGTAATGTCAGTAATGTCAAGGGCAGTCTAGCATATTAAAGTTAAAGGTTTTTTTACTGAGGAGATTTAGGATATCTCATTTGATCACTCCATGAATAAGAGTGCGTTCACATTTGGCATGTTTGGTTCGATTAAAACAAACCCTGTTATGATGGCTCTGTTAGTACGTTTATTTGAAAAATTGTTATTGAACAAGTCAGCCGAACACTGTGTGCACCAAACAAGCGGACCAAGACCGCTGGAAAGATGGGTCTCGTTCCCCTTCCAAACAAACTCTGGTGTGGTTCGAATGTTACAGTATATGAAAGCAATGAACCAAAAATGGGAAACAAATATTTTTCAGTGTTGTCAACCAACAAATATTTTTGTCACCATATTTTTAAGAATACTAAGTAAAACCATGCTAAATGTTATATCAACAAACCTCTCTGTAAACTTGTCTGAAAGAGGACATTTTATGGAATCAAATTAGAAGGTTTTTTTTTTTTTTTTTTTTTGGTCAACTTCAAAAGAACAGGGAAAAAAGAAAAACAATTTACAAACAAACATGGAAACACAAATGTAATTATAATGTAAACAATAGTTAACAAAAGTTAATGTAGTTGTAATGTAGACCGAAAAGGTGTCGTTTGAAGCTTATGCTAATTGCACCAATCCTTTTTTTGCATTTTAATACACAACGCAAAACATTAAAGTCATCTTGCATAAATAATGACTAAAAGAAACATAAGCTAAATTCATTCAGTTTTGTATAATGTAATCTTTTTTTAAATATAATTTCTTAAAGCTACCTATGGATTTACATGTATTCAGGTCATCATCAAGGCCACTGATCTATATAATGACTGGATAGCTCATGACGTTCTAAACTGCCACCAGGCAGTGAAGCCACCTGAAGTGTTCGAGCCTCCATCTTACCATTCCATACCAGCAGAAGGCTCCAACGGCCGTTATACAAAGATAGGTAGCTCCGACGGCACTTTTAAGATGACAGGCTGCGCATCAACAAGTGTAAAACGAACATCACAAAAGGATCTTGAAAAACTGCTCCCATATATAGTAATTTATAGGCACAATTGTCTCTATTTCTGTGTTGTTTTAAAAAAAATGTGTAGTGCATTCTTTCACAGACGTATTCAAGTTTAAACTCAATAAGCGTATTATTCAATGAATTACTTCTATTTAATTAAATGCATTTATTTAATATGTTCATATCAATCTGTGTTCAGTTTGACCACGAACCATGCTCTTTCACTTTAATTCAGCGTCTGCACAACACAAACGATCTCTGCACGCACCTCATTTGGATGATGCAGTGAAAGCTCCAACCTGTTGATATGGTAAAAAAAAAAAAATGCACTGCAAACGAAGTAGGCCTATGTGTAAAACTCTTATTTGTACTGCACACATCTGCGGCGTATTACGGCTCCGACAATGTTTTATTCCTATCACTTCACTCGGTGTCAACTCACACCAGGAGCATTTCCACTTGATTTGCCGATTTGTGGGCACGATCAGCTCCGGTAGCCGTGTCGCCACTGTTACGCACTGCAGACGTGTGCTGTGTAAATAAGGAGTAAATAAGAGGTGAAATAGGTGTACATTAACCCATACAATTTATATTATGCATTTCCTGGACATGTTCTTGCTAAATAATCAAATACTTGAACAGACTACTGATCTATCTGTAAAACACATTGAGAAAGAGCTAATTTTTAAGTTCACAATTCACATATACTTAATTTTTAGTAAGCAGGAATAATTTCCGACTTTAAACAAATACCGATTTAAATGTTTAGGATGTTTGCATTGTAAGACTGATCAGGGAGACTTTAGATATAAAGACGGTTTCTTGTTATGCAAAGTTTTCTTAATCAAATCATACAATTTCCTATTGATTCAATAGAACGCTTGAGCTCACTGGAGAATCACAATATGACGGCACGGTGGCTTCAATGTTTGACTACATGAGCTATCCAGTCATTCTATATAGATCAGTGATCAATAACTCAAGACAAATGGGGGAAAAAAAAACAAAACAAAAAAAACAAAACAATGGTTTTGCTTGTAGTGTCTTGCTTTAAAATAAAACAGTTGTCATGAAATAGAATTTCTCTGTCTGTAGGTTGTGAGAGCGTTGCAGGAGCATTGTGAGCTGGCACACTCAGCGGGTGAGTTGTAACATCATGCCTGTGCCTAGCATCCTTGTAGCGTTACCCTCCGTCCGACACTGTCTCCTGCTGCTCACCGCCTCCGTCCTGCTCACCAATGCTGAGTGTAAGTCCCACCTTTAACTTCCTATTTATACTGTTATCTTCTTTGCTCTCTTTCTCTTTACTGTTTGACTCAAACATCACAGAGAAGTAAAAACCAGCAGTGCCCTAAAAGTTCAGACACATACGAGTTTGATATGTTGTGTGTTTTGTTAGTTTGAATCTAACATTGCTGATTGTGACGCAGGGCCCTCGACCTTCTGAATGTGCCCTGATGTCTGGCAGTTGTCAAACCCAAGTCTTGATCATAAATTATAAATTCAGTTACATGTAATATGATTTAATTGCTTACGTCATTTGACCAATTGGTTGGCTGTTAACAAATCGATGTTGTGTGGGCGATGTGTGGAGAGTTTGATGAGTTTGATGTCAATATGCCAAAGCGTAGTAGACTTAAAGTCTTAAAGGGGCACTTGGAAACTATTTCAACTTAATAAAACCATTTAGAAATCATTTGAATGGTTTAATAACCTGTTCTTGAGAGAATAGTGACTTTCCCCACTCAAGTAACCGCCCCAGTAACTTGGAAATCAACATGACATCATGACTTTTGCGTAAATATACACCCCAATTTCGAGTCAAGTGGAGTGTTATCTCTACGTTTTTTTAGGCTATCCGCGTGAATGCGTGTATGTCTATGCCATTAACGTCCGTGTCATTCCGCGTGTCTGTACACGCCATAAAAACTCCGAGAACGAAACGAAGCAAAATGTAGATCTACATCTGGGGAGCTATCTTTTTCTTTCCTAGGATGGTAAGGGAACAGTCATAATTGCCATTAACCCCAGTGACGGGTAGGTTTAGGGACGGGGTTGAGGTATATTTATATATATATACAGTAATAATAACGTTAAGTCAACGGCGTTCATAAACACGTTGAAAAGCGATTACACGTGTTGATAGCACGCCAAAAATGGAAATACGAATTGGCGTGTCATACACACGCTACTTCATGAGATCAGTCTGTGGAAGTCTTGTGAGAAGCAAGCACGAGTGAGAACAAGCAAGAAACACAAAGTGCTTTGTGGCAATTCGACTTAATTCTATGATACTGTGTAAGATGTATTACCCACTCGGTAGATATAGCTCCACATGATAAAGTCAGGTGGCTCTGATAATAACAAATGCACATAAGCAGCGGTAGAAAGCGGGAGGAAGGTGCTGAAAGCTTGTTTTTTGTGTTGTGAAAATATACACCACACAGCCGTAGGGGGAGCTCGATGAGAAAACATGCTAAAACAAAAGTGAAAATCAGCAAAGAAATTACTAGAGTTGCCAAGTGCCCCTTTAAAATCAGCTTGATATCATGTCATCAAAATTGTTGCTATTCCAGAATGGTTTGGCTAAACAAAATCTGATCTGTGCTGACTTTGGTGAAAATCTGACAAATGGTCTAAGAGGAAATTCAAAATGGTGGACAGCAAGTTCGACCAAATATGACATCATTGTTATCACTGATCTCTGACTCAAGGAAACTATCAAGATCAGTTTCATTAAAATAGGCAAAATGAATCAAAAGCTATTAGGATTTTTTTCTTCATTATAACCTTTTTTAAATTAGGCATAGTCCTGATGATCCATACCGATTTTCGTAACGATGCGTTAATGCATTCATAAAATATAGCATTTTATGACAGAATTGACGCCCAAAATAGCCAATATGGAAAAATGTAGTATCGTTCGACTAAGTATGCTGCACTGAATTGTAAGAATAGGGCCCTATAAAATCTGTTTTATTTTTTTCCCAAATTCCGTTTTATTTTTTCCCAAATTCCGTTTTTTCCGTTTTAATTTTAGCAAATTCGGTTTTTTCCGTTTAAATTTGAGAATTCAGTTTTTTTACTGTTAGTTTAGTTGTAAAAAGAGCTTTAAATGTTGCTTTTAATGTTAATGATTAAAATGTACACAAATAAAATTGGCATTTACTCTTGAAATAACAAATACTGCATGACATAACACTGCACTCTAAGTACTTCAAGTAACAACAAAATATGGTTATGAGCTTTAAACTGTCCTGTAAAATAAATTATATTCCTTTATATATGTTAAAATAAAAATCACACTCTAGCTGCGTCGTAATGTGCATACTATCCATCCTAAGTAGTATGTAATGTTAGTAACTGTCAATACTATTTCGGGCATAGTATGCACATTGGGACGCAGCTTCTGTCTCTCGCGCGCACTGCCGAGCGCACTCTTGGACACACTCAATTCAATTCAAAATTCAATTCAAAATTGCTTTATTGGCATGACTGTGCATCATACAATATTGCCAAAGCTTGTAATACATAGAATAATTATAAAGACATCAAAATAGTAAAATAATATAGCATTTTAAATTGATTGTCCAAATTAACAGTGTAAAATAAATAAAATATAATAGTTTATGGGGACTTCCGGTTTGAGCAATGTAGGAAGAGGACGCGCGTGTGAGAGCCTCCCGACAACTTCAAATTAAATACCAGTAATTTTCATCTATATGAGGTCAGACATACATTAGGGGGCTGCAATACAGGTGCGGCGGTAAAATGCCTAATTCTAAAACTAAAACGGATCACGATTCAAAGAAAGCTTCGATAAGCAGCAAGTTAGCTAAAATGGCGGCGGCTGCACCGGAGGCCGATGACCCGTCGTGCGAGGAATTCTCTTTGAGGATGCTGACTACGGAGCTGGAAAAACAGCGCGAACATCTCAAAGAGGACATGAGTGCGTTAATCAAGTCTTCCCTTGCACCAATTCAGCTTTCCATAGAATCGTTTCAAGAAACAGTGGATTCATTTGGAAAGCGTCTCACAGCCGTGGAAACTATGGCTGGGGAAAACTTTGAGGCCCTTGCTAGAGTGGAGGCAGACATCGCTTCTTTAAAAGCAACCAACGACATACTATTAGACCGTTTGGATGATCTGGAAAATCGTTCACGCAGGGCAAATCTTCGGATCATAAATGTTCCAGAGGACAGTGAAACCGGAACGGACATGATTAAGTTCGCTTCGGAGCTACTGAAAGACGTCGTGGGGGATCAGGTGTTCGAGAAACCACCAGAGCTGGAAAGAGCACATCGTGGATTGGCGCCCAAACCCAGAGATGGCTTACCTCCAAGACCCATTATCTTCTGTTTTCATCGATTTCAGGAGAAGGAACGAGCTCTGCGCTGGGCGAGACAACACGAGCTGCAGTATTGAGGGAAAACTCTTTATCCTGATCTAAGTGCGGCACTTTCTAAGAAGCGCGCTGCATTCAAGAATATTAAATCATTGCTGTACCAGAAAGGGATCCGTTTTCGATTTCTCTACCCTGCCCGCCTGAGATTCACACACAACGGGGAAACCCTCACTTTTGATTCAGCACCTGAAGCCGAAGCCTTGTACGAGCGACGGATCAGCGCTATCGTTTCAGCCGGGAAGTAATCTCTGCTGCTAACTACACAATGTTTCTAACTGACTAACTTAAGTTACTTCTAAAGGTATGCACACGGCAAACGTTACTTAGCTGCTGGTTGTTGTTTTGTTTTCCTGTTGATGACTGTTCCTGTTGTCATTTACACTGCAATTAAAACGCGATGTTCATGATGGACTACATCTATGTCAGGAAGACGGACGATGGTCCCCCTTTCTTTTTCTTCTTTTCTTTTCCTCCTTTCTTTTTTCTTTTTTTTCTTTTTTTTTTTGTCTTTTTTGTCTATACAGTTCATACCATATTTACAAACGGTCATGATGTATAAGGTTTAGGTTGTCGGGGGGCTCAACAGTTGAGTAGATAATTAAGAGTTACTGGGAGTACAACGGGGTTATAGGAGTCCTGCAGCTTACCTCAGTTGGGGAGGTAAACATAGGAAAGAGTGTTAGTGTTTATGTTAATGAGGGTGTAATGTTAATGGGTTGGTTTACTGCCGTTTTGGTTGTGTTTTTCTTTTTCTTATGTTTTTATTCAATGGATACACCACTTGCTTTTGTTTTGTTTTGTTTTGGGGTGAGAGATTTAGCTGTGTATCAGCTTTGATTTTGCCACAGGTACAATGTTTATATTTTCATAGTGAACTGTTTCTGACTTTTAAACAGAATGACAGGAAATTCGTGCGTATTAGGTTTACATCCTGGAATGTCAAAGGTCTTAATGGTCTTAAACGTCTTAAATCTGAAATAATCTTCCTTCAGGAGACACATGTACTTAATTCAGACCATCTTAGATTACAAAAACCATGGGTGGGACAAATTTTCCATTCTAATTTTAATGCTAAGGCAAGAGGAGCAGCTATAATAATACACAAAAAAAAATATTTTTCTGCCTCTAACGTTATTGCTGACCCTCAAGGTCGTTATACAATCGTATCTGGAAAGCTATTCCACAACCAGGTCTTGCTGGTGAATGTTTATGGCCCTAATTGGAACGACAAGAATTTCGTAAGTAAGCTGATTGCTGCTTTACCTAGCTTTAATTCACATTATCTGATTCTAGGTGGGGATCTTAACTGTGTAATGGACCCGAATTTGGATCGTTCCAACCCAAAACCGCAGGCCCCTTCTAAAATGGCAAATGAAATCTCAACCTTTTTGAGCCAGACTGGCTGCGTAGATCCCTGGCGCTTCTACAACCCTCATAATAAGGTTTACTCTTTTTTTTCCACATGTACACCATTGCTATTTGAGAATTGACTACTTTTTTATCAATAAAAATCTCCTTCCCTCAGTAAAGAGAGTGGAATATTCGGCTATCGTAGAATCTGATTATGTTCCCTTACTACTAGATCTCTCCCTCCCATCTAATTTTACAAGTTACATATGGCGATTAAATCCATCACTACTGTCAGATGACTCATTTTGCCAACATGTATCTTCTTCAATTGACAATTTTTTAAAATTTAACTCAACGGAGCAAGTCTCCCCCTCTCTCCTCTGGGAGCCGTTGAAAGTAGTGCTCAGGGGGGACATTATATCATATACTGCTTTTATTAATAAGGAAAGGGATAGGAAAAGACAACAGCTAATTGAGATGATTTTCAAAACTGATTGTCAATACTCTACTTCTCCTACACCAGAACTATATAAAGAGAGGATTGGTCTCCAAACCCAATATAATTTAATTTAATCAAATCACGCAGAACAGCTTCTTCTCAGGTCGCGAGGTTTTTTCTATGAACACAATGATAAGGCAGGTCGACTCTTAGCTCATCAACTTAAATCCAGATCATCAGCGCAACATATTTCTCAAATTACAGATGATGCTGGGGATCTAACTGTTGATCCACTTACAATTAATAACACTTTCATGAAGTTTTATTCTAGCATTTATAAATCAGAAACTCCCAAGGACCAGTCTAAACTGGTGAAGTTTTTTGACACCATAAATGTACCCACTATTTCACTGGAACATAAAAAAGACTTAGATCATCCCCTTCAGCTGCAAGAAATACTCGTGGCCATATCAGCGTTACAAAGCGGCAAGACCCCAGGGCCCGATGGCTTTCTGATCGAATTCTATAAGAAGTTTTCTACTTTATTATCTCCACTTTTACTTAATATGTTTGAACACTCTTTGTCCCAAGGAACTTTACCAAAGTCCCTTACGGAAGCCCTGATTACACTTTTATTGAAGCCTGAGAAAGACCCAACACAATGTAGCTCATATCGACCAATCTCTTTGCTAAATGCAGACGTCAAAATTTTAGCCAAACTACTGGCTATTAGATTGGAGTCTCCCTTAGTTAACATCATTTCATCCAATCAGACTGGTTTTATAAAATGCCGGCACATTTTTTCTAACGTCCGTTGCCTTTTGAATGTGCTCTGCACCCCACCATCCCAGGACACCCCTGAAATTGTAGTTTCGCTAGATGCTGAAAAGGCATATGACCGGGTGGAATGGGACTACCTTTTTTCTCTATGGATAGGTTTGGATTCGGCCCCAGATTTATAGAGTGTACCCGCCTTCTTTATACTTCCCCGGTTGCTTCAGTGGTTACTAATAAATGTCGATCCAAAAATTTTTCTCTATCAAGGGGCACTCGGCAAGGTTGCCCATTAAGTCCCCTTTTGTTTACAATCGCAATTGAACCACTCTCCCTGGTACTAAAATCCACACCTTCTTTTCATGGCATAAATAGGTGGGGTGTTGAACATAAGCTCTCACTATACGCCGACGACTTGCTTCTTTACATCTCAGACCCTTCATCATGTATCAACGATACTATCAAAATCTTGCACAACTTTGGGACATTCTCAGGATATAAATTGAATATCTCTAAAAGTGAATACATGCCTGTTAATACACCTGCCAGGCATATACCTGACTCTACGTTCCCCTTTCGCTTGGCAAGATCTGGGTTTAAATATCTGGGTATAAATATGGCGTATAACTTTAAAGGACTTTATGAAAAAAAAAATTTACTCCCCTTTTAATAAAACTTAAATCTGATCTTCAAAAATGGTGGAATCTTCAACTAACCATGGCTGGTAGGGTGAACTGTGTTAAAATGACAGTTCTTCCGAGATTCTTGTATCTGTTTCAATGCCTTCCCATCTTCCTATCCAAAGACTTTTTCAATAGACTAGACAAACTTATCTCCAGTTTTATATGGGATGGGAAAACCCCTACGATTCGGAGTTTCCCCTAGAGTTTCTCCAGAAAAATAAGAGTGATGGAGGCTTAGCTCTCCCTAATTTCTAATATTATTACTGGGCTGCTCAAGTTCAAAAGATAGCCTACTGGATGAACACATCAGTCACCACGGATTGGTGTGAAACAGAATCTAAATCCTGTATAGCAACCTCTTTACAAGCCCTAGTAACATCGAGCCTACCTATTAAAATAGCACATTTTACATCAAATCCGGTTGTTCAGTCTACTCTTAAAATATGGACTCGGCTACGCCAGCATTTGCAGTTAAGACAAGCACTTCTGCTTCAGAGCCCAATATGTACTAATCATGCATTCCTCCCAGGCAAACTAGACTCAGCATTTAAACATTGGCAAGATAAGGGCATTGCTCATTTTGGCGATCTCTATATTGACGGTCTTTTTGCTAGTTTTAACGATTTGCGATCCAAATTTAATCTCAATCAAACTGATCTTTTTCGTTATTTTTTAGATTCGACACTTTGTGAATGCGCAAAGCCCATCATTTCCATATATTCCATCTATGTCTCCTACAGACCCTCTGCTTGAAGCCCCCTCCATCTACAAGGTTTTATCTCCAGAATATATATGATTTTCATGTCCTTAAAAAGTGCAGGAACAGACAAAGTTAAAAGTGGATGGGAGAAAGAGCTTGGAACAGTATTTTCAGAGGAATTCTGGAGTAATGCCCTCCATAGAGTGAATGGTAGTACCTCTTGTGCCCGATTGAGTCTTATACAGTTTAAAGTCTTGCATTGTGTGCACTTAAGCAGAGCAAGAATTGCTTCTTTTAATCCTACTTTTGATAAGACCTGTATAGACCCCTTCAATGTTTGTACACATTGGAATTCTCTGTTGGGTGCGCGCGCAGCATGGGGTCAGAAAAATGGCGCGACTAATAGACCGGCATGATGTTGTGTCAAATTATGCACTGTCTTTACCACCACAGGAACGGGAACATTACCATAACAAACTTGTTTTAGTTAATGGTGATTGTCTCCCTGATCCCGAGCTCATCACAGAATGGGTAGACAACGTCAGTAAGTGGCCAGATATTCACTGGCCCGCCATATACAGCTATCTGGTGGACAAGCCGAGTGTTTACACACGCGAAAAACTGAAAGCGTACAAATCGCTAGACGCGTATAATTACGTAGTTTGTGGGCATGTTCAGACGGTTTTATATAGCGATATAAGCGATGACTTTTGTGTGTTAAAAGCGGAGGTTTTACCGAGCCAGCGCCAGGGGAAAAAGACCTCTATGTACAAAGCATGGGTCGTGATTAACAAGCGGGAAGGCTACATCCATACTGCAAATTGCACCTGCATGGCAGGGTAACGTAAATTATTTATCATATTGGAGACGGATGCACTGTAGACTGATTGACTTTATGGTTATATTTCCCTAGAAAACTGCCACGACTAGGCTACTAATCACTTACCCAGCATCCGTCACCTTTCCCCCCAGGGTCATACTTGCTAAACTAAACTGTCATTTCACCTATTATCGCTGAGATGCGTGGAAATCGCGTCTGTGCGTGGTGTAAAAAAAAAAAAAAGTACATTAAAAAACTCATTAACACACAACACACGGTTAGAACAAGCATGCACAGTGTATAGCCTATGTTAAAAATACATAAAACAAAAATCATAGTAGGCATGTTAGTATTTATTCTATATCTTATCTGCAGTATGTAGTAGTATGTCACCTGCAGACCCATTTACTGAGAGCAAGTGTTAATTTCAAGACCCACTCATAACATGAAAGATAATGGTTTGACATGTAAATTATATTTTATTGAATTTCAGGCTTGGGTCATGCTGCAGTCATGCAGCTGCAATTTTATTCAAAATGGAAATCTGTGTTAGGATGGGATGGACAGAGAAACCAGCAGTCACTTCTGGAGAGTGCAAGTGGAAAGACTTAAGCAGGAAAGAAGTCGAACCAGCCCCATTAAAGAAAATCAGCTTCCGCAAAGCAAAGAGGACAGGAAGGCTAGACAGGCAGCTTCCAGAAACGGCCAGGAGTAGGTCTAGTGCCACTGCCAGAGCCACAGGCATGTAATAGATGAGAGCATAGATAAGATTGCTTTTGCCAAAAGATTATTTTGTTTAGTTTCATTACTCCTCCCAAGTTTTTTGACATTGTAATGTGACATAAGGATAAAGTTTCTTCTACAGCCATTTCACACTGTAATGGATAAAATAATGCCATGCATAGTGTTATGGTAGTTCTGGAAATAAGAGTACCTAGATCTAGATTGTGCTCTAACCATTTAAAATGATATATTATTATCCAAATTGAGGGAGAGAGACAAAAAAAAATGTTGAAATGTGACTATGTAAGCGATAATGTAGAGCGATTGTTTTAGCGAATACAAACCTGATCAGGAAGGACGTGAAGCAGAATGGTCTTGAATCAGCCCTAACGGTTTGTATTTGCTAACAACTGTCTCACCACATTATCCTGCTTATTACATGGATACCTACCAAATAAATAAATTTTACTCAAATTTTACTTTACTGGGTGTTACACTTAGAAGTGGTCTGTTATCAACAAATAACAGACCACATTCTACATTAACATCCCACCAAGCCATGTAATAAGTCATACAATTGTCTGGTTCTTCTTTCCACAGTATTGACAGATGATGACATCAAAGAGTTGAAGATTATAGCCCCTGATGCTGCGGTACTGACAAGTCTAGAAAATAGTGATACAGACACTGCATCCGATACTGACACAGAGGAACACTCAAACTTACCCGAGCCCTTGACTGCTTTATTTGATGGAACACTCAGGGAACTCTCACCACAAGAATTGCAGGTTAAATGTGAGGACACATTTCACAGACTGAAGAATAAACTACAACCTCATCAGTGTGAAAGGCTGGAATTTATCACAAGACAACAGTCCACCTCAAAAGATTGGCAAACCTACAGGGCTGGTCGAATTACAAGTACCAGGTTTTACCGTGTGGCTACAGCTGACAATATAACCAACACCTACTTGAGTGAGATAATGCAGTACAACCACACACAGCTAAACGTCCCATCGGTTCTCTGGGGTAAGTCCATGGAAGAAACTGCAAGACAAGCCTACTCCTCCCTTATGATCGAAAGACATCAAGACTTTAGTGTAAGTTCCTGTGGCTTAGTGGTGCGGCCTTCTGAGCCACACCTCGGATCATCACCAGATGGCATGGTAACATGTACCTGTTGTGGCAAAGGTTTGGTAGAAATTAAATGTCCTTACAAATACCGCAATGGTCTTCAGGGAAGCACAGAGGACAGACAGTTTTGCCTGGACGAATCTTTAAATTTGAAGAATTCACACCCATACTACTATCAAACCCAACTCCATATGTTTGTAAGTGACGTAAGCTACTGTGATTTTGTGGTGTGGACGAGAAACGAGGTTATAGTGGAACGCATCCTCAAAAACACAGAGTTTCTGCTGGAGAATTTGCCAAAGGCTCAACATGCCTTCATTTCAACTGTGTTGCCAGAGATCCTAACAAGAAGACTTGACCCTTCCTTGGTGGAACAATCAGTCTGCAAAATCTGTGAAAGGCCAGATTTCGGGAAAATGATTAACTGTGCCAGATGTAATTGCCACTTCCATTACAGCTGCGCACAGATCAAAAGGAAGTCAGCAACTTGGTTATGTAAAGAATGTCAAGACAACTGACTGTTTAGTTTGTCAATCCCAGAAGCCAAGTGTTGACTAGTGAACTAGATTTCACTGATAGGTTGTCTCCTGAATGTATATTGTTGTCTGTATACAGATGCCCTTTTTACTGTTTGTTTGTATGCAGATGCACATCAATTTAAGACATTTACAATTCCTTTTAATTATCCAGTAGCGTAAATAAAACAAGTTACAGTAAATTATTATATGTATATGATTTTCTTTATTGGAACATGTCCAGAAACAATGTTACATATTTACAAAACAAGTAGCTTAGCGAGATACAGTTTATTTGGCATTTTGTAAAATGGCATGATTTCTGTTGCTAAATACTGGAATTATCCTTTAATCATCAAATATTTCAAATTACTTATTTGGGAACTACACTTTTACAGAGGTTTGTTAGAGCACCGCACACAGTCACTACATCATCTAGCATATCAACCTGGGACACAGGGATAACAGTTTGTAAAATTTTGAAGTTTTTCCACCGACCAATGACTCGTTCAACGTGAATCCTAACCCGAGACAGTTGTCTGGATGTGTCTACTTCTAGTGCTGACAGTTGCTTTTTCCCTTTAGTAAAATGAGGGATACGGAGAGTGGCACCGCAAGCTGCAAGCTCATCCCGTATTAAAAATCCTCTATCAGCTAAAACCTCATCCATAGGCTCCAACAGTTCCAGGAAACCTGACTCCTTGGTGATCTGTTTATCAGAAACACGCCCACCCCACCCTGGAGACAAAAATGAAATTGCCCCAGCAGGTGTGATGGCAATCAAATATTTTAATGTATTATTGTGTTTGTAATTAGACCAGGTCTGGGCCCTCGCAGTCAAATTGCTAGGTCGAGCTATAAAAATTTCTGTGCAATCTATTATGCAGCGGCATTTTTTAAACTGTCGTTTAAACGGTTTGGGCATATTTTTAAGTATTGCTTCCTTACTTGGCCATTTAATTAACGGCTTAAGAACCACAGACATAACAGATATCCAGCTCCGAAAAATATTTGATACAGTGCTTGTTGTTACATGAAATCTATATGCCAAGTCAGTGTTACTGAGGCCCATCCTTAATTTCATCAAAACCATCAATAATTGGTCCTCTAGAGGGAGGGTTTGGTGACTTATCTCGATACTGCAATCTAACTTTTTAAGGAGCCATTCAAAGATTACAGAGGTCAGTCCAGTGAAAAACAGTAATTGCCCAATGCTACTCTTAACATTGCTGTATGAAAATTTGGAATTCTGTAACTCATGTCTTAGTTTTTCATTCTCACTGCGTAATTTAAAACAGTCCTGCTGCAGGTTGATGTAGTCTTCGTGAAGTTGATGATGTCTAAAGCGAAGATCATCATGTTCCTTTCTCGACACTGGGTTGTCCCCTTCAGCTTCCTCCTCATCTTGAACAGAAAACAAAAAGACATTCAGAAGTTCAGTAAAAAATTGACCATATTGGAGGGTGTAGCTTGTGCACTCTCAGAAAAAAGGGTTCTATGTAGCATACGGTTCTTTACTCAACTCCAAAGGACATTTAATGGTCAAAAAGGTTCAATAATGACTAGAAAGAACACTTTTGGCACAAAGGTTCTTTATAGGCTATTATTCATTCATATATTACATTATTCTGCAACATTTTG
>JAOTRC010000004.1:31043-43665 GCA_027497675.1 Cyprinella lutrensis
AAATGGTTGGATGACAGAATGAATCTGTTTGCATGGATCCAGCAGAGCTTCTGTTACTTCTGTTACATGTTACACCTGTTGAGTGTCATTCCTATAAATAATAATAATAATTCATCACATTTTATATAACGCTTCTCTGGACACTCAAAGCGCTTCACATGGGGGGGGGTCTCCTCAGTCAGCACCAGTTCCACCTGGATGATGCGAGGATGAACGCTCACCACACACAAGCTTACTGGTGGAGAGGAGACAGTGATGAAGCCAATTGGTACTGTATATATGGGATGATTAGGAGGCCATGATGGACAGAGGCCACTGGGAAAATTTGGCCAGGATGCCGGTTACACCGCTACTCTTTCCAAAGACATCCTGGGATTTTTAATGACCACAGAGGTCCTGACTCTCTCCCTCTGTGGTCACAGGTACAGGTTTAACGTGTCATCTGAAGGACGGTGCTCTTTGACAGTGTAGTGTCATATAGCCATAGCCTCGTGGGCAGCACATCTACATCGAAACACAGCAGCTCCTCAGACAACACGAGCTCAAGCACATCCACATCCACTTTGAGACACTCTCTCTCAGCCGGTGTAACTGTATCACAGTGTTAGGATGATTGAGCCATCAGTGCTGCTTTAGCTCTGACTCTCAGGATCATTGAATATCTGGCAGATGAGATGGATGAGTCGCTGTCAGCAAGCGGATGATGATGTACTGAAGCACTGGGAATGAAAAACACATGAGTGTAGCTGTAACTGATGTTTACTGATACTTAACTTTAGAAATATAGAAATCAACATACATCCAGAAGTCAACATTGGTAAATGTGACTATCATAACCAGGTAAACAAAGCATCTGTGTGTGTGTGTGTGTGTGTGAAGTTCATGGTCAGTCTGAGATGGTATCCTGATAACTGGCGCCAGCGTGATGATCTCACCATCTCTGGGCACAGCTCATGCTCATTCTCTCTCTCACACACACACACACACACTGCCCTCCACAGTCCAGGCTTGAGTCCAAAAATGCAAACTATTTCCCTACATCAGGGCAAGCTGTTCAGAGTAAGGGATCATGGAGTTTCCCCGTGTCCTGCTGCCACCGCTTCTGCTGCTAGACCTGTGAAGAGACGCTTTACTGATTGAAAATCCTTTATCTGACAATTTCCGAGCGTCAAGAAGTGCTTAGACTTTCACACACCAGCAGTTCTCAAACTCTCTGCCACACGGTAACGTGTGTTCGCCTGCTTTGACCCTGATGTGGCGCTGAGCACTTTTACACCTCAAAGAAATAATAAACAAATTGAAATAATCTATTGGAATGAAAGGGGACTTTAGGAATGTAACCCGACCTAGGGGATAAAAACACTTTAACCACCAGGTGCAAATTCCAGACCTGAAGGAGCAACCGAATATCAGAGAGAATCTATTCACTTCAGTGAACAAACACCCGGACATTCAAATAGAAACAGCCAAGCAAAAGCACAGTGATAACCTTGTACCCAAAACAGCATCTGCATAGCAACACCCCGGCAACCACACACTAACACTGTGGATCTCTTTTAGGTCCTGAAAAACTGAACTATGAATTAAAACTGAATTTGGTTTGAGGTAGAAAGCATGATGCCCAATTGCAGTTCAGATGTAGAAAGCAGAATTAAAATGAATTGAAATTTAAAGAAATATAAAAAGGTATTTTTACTTTTCTTCTACTACTGTAGAAACATGAATGATGGTTTGAAAAAGACTTGTTTGAAAATTAAAAGCTCTTAGAAATTGCATGCACGCAAGCACATGGGTTAACAGGTCAGTTGAGTTAATGTGGTCAGTCTGACTGTGGTCACTGGGCCGAAACTGAGCTCATGAGAACGGAAGGACAGTAGGGAAAGCAGAACGCCAGCTCATGAGTGATGGACTTCTGTCTGTTCGGCGCCGCAGTATCGACTGGTGCCGAGTTGAGAAGGAGTGGTGTGACGGTGGAGTGTGAGGTATCAGATGGACTCTCTGAGATATTGAGTGTCCTGTTGGTGAGATTTGGAGCTTAACAGGTTTAAGTGCATCATTGTACAGACCTGGAATCCCTCCAGATGAATTATCCACAGATGGATGTGCCCACAGCCAGCCAACAAACACAATTCTCCAGCTAACAGCTCCGCCAGCACACGTGATCAATCCACATCCATCCTCATCATGCTCCTTTTGCCCATGAGAAATCTTCATAACTCACACTTCATCTAAAGGCACTTCTTGTTTAGCATTGGGGTCAGAAGATAAAAAAGTGAATGTTTAAATCAAGCTCACCCGTGCAAAACTCACTTCCAATTCCTGTTAAAAAAATCACAAATTTCATTAAAGTTTTTTTTTTTTTTTTTTTTGGAGGAAAACATCTAACAAAAGTTGTTTTGGGTCCGTTCTTCGTATGATTTGACAGATGCCAGATCTTCCATTCGTGATAACTGATTTCTGACTAATTTGGTTCTTCAAACGAATTTGCAGATTTGATTAAAATATCTGGATTAAGTTGTCTGAGATTAGGACACATAATTATTACACACACACACACTCACACACACACACACACACACACACAAACACACGCACACACATTTTAGTGGTCTAAAGTGCTTCTATGGTTCCAGACAGCCGCTCTGTATTAAATTACTGCTAATTTGTGTCAGGGTTTGGCTGGATGAAGTTTATCTCATGTGAATCAAAGACCATTCATTTTGTTTATACTCTAAAGTGTTCATTCCCAGAAGTCATAAAGAATCCCACAATACATCTGCAGTTCCTCATTATGGATGTGACTGAATTTATCAAACTCACAACTGGATGTAGAACAGGTCGAGACTTCTGGATTCTGACAGTATTCATCATCACCATCATCTTCATCATCACCATTCTCATAATCTTAATCACCTTCATCATCATCATCCTTTAATGCGCCGGCGTGTGGAACTAATGAATTGCGGCTCAGATCTGATTTACTGTACGAAGTTTTGAAAAATCATGTGTTGTAATAAAAGCATGAAATACTGCCATGACACTAATAATGTGAATATTTACACAATGACAAGTTAACATTCTCATATTATCATCAACATCTTCTGAATCAAAATGATGATGAATGTTTAGGAGAGACAATCCTACTAATATCACAGAATTCATCAAATCCATTACTGATGTTTGTGCTGCCGCTTTCCTTCCAGAATGATGTCACTCTCTATTTGGTGATGTCATTAAAGCTCTGCCTGTTGTTTGTTAACAGAGTGAAATGTAAAGGAAACTGATAATAAGGAATAAGAATGTTTTATATTTTAGTTGCAAAATGAACGTCCTTTAAAATGATTTAAGGGATCGACAGCCCATGTTCCGTTCATTGTGAATTTGTAAAAAACAAACAAAAAAAAAACAAGCAATATATTTTTTTATGAATATCTTTTAAATTGAGTTATATTGTCAGTATTGTATCCATTATGGGATGGGTAAAAGGACTCTGATGTGTGAGTTGCTGCTCCCTCTGGTGGCGCTGATGTGCCTTTACATACTGAACAACACGCTTTCACATATAAACACAGAGAAACATTTCATTAATGTTGAATGTGTGTGTGTGTGTGTGTCTTTTATCTGGAGGAGTTTTTTGACTAAATCTGGTTAGTCACCAGTATTTGTACCAAAGCTTTCCTCTGATCAATGACTGTTGAGTTACAGCAAGTCATCACTTAGTTATTGAACATTCTAGGATAAATATATCATTAATTGTAATGAAATGAATTGCTCTTATAAATATTAAACTGTCCCAAATCGACAGACGCAATCAGCAGTAATTAGACTGGTTAGATAATTAAAGGCATTAGTATAATATATCATCTCATTTGAAGGGTTAATGAGAAAGTCAAGTCCTGCATTAATTAGTCAAATTAAGATAAATTTAGTTGTTTACTCCCAAGAGTGAAAGGATTGGCATGTTTAATGTTATTTGCTAAGTCAAGCATCACAATTATTATTGCTCATATTTACGGTCAGTGATTTGAACACTCAGTATAAAAATCAACAGCACAATAAACCCATGGATATCCTTTCAGTGTCCAAGAAACACTATTTGATCTCATTACACTATTTGTTTTACAGACAATGAGTTAAAAATCTCTCAGAACATTTAGCAATGTAAATATAATATAATTGATATGTTTAGTAAAGCCCAGACAACATCCACAACACCAACTCATATACAGCTAACTATAAATAATATAACCTTTTTTCTAATCATTTTTTTCCATTTTATATTATTTTACATAAAATAGTGATAAATGAATAATAAATAAATACTATGATTAATACTTAAATAATCAAACAAAACAAGTAAACATTATTTACTTCATTTAAAAATGCAGAAATGAGGATTAGGATCATTACAGAGTGAACTGAATTCACAACATATGTGCAGTGACAGAAATAATAAATCATGAACACAGAAATGAAACGGGTGTTTACTGCCCTCTAGTGTTCACAGAGAGTTCATGACAGTCACTACTGATGATGAGGGTGAACACACACTCAGAATAAAACACTAGGACACACGTGCGGGTGATTATACTGAACTAGCTCAGAGTAGAGTGATGATGATGATGATGATGATGATGAAGGTGCAGTTCACCTGCAGTCAGAAATCCTTATTGTCTTATCAGGGATTTGACTTGTTTTTACATTAATTTACTCAGTTCTTTATTTTGATTTGTGTATGTTATATGGATTTGTTTTTATTGGATTTGTTTTTCTTGAATCTGTTTATCAGCTCCTGTTGTGTTCAGTCTAATATAATCCAGAGACACTGCATGTTACAGTTTTCTCGCTGGCTGAGTGACAGTGACCCGCCTGTGCTGAACCCCAACTCCAGCCCGCTCTTGTGGACCAACTCTCGCTCGTTCTTCAGTGCTTGAACACAGTTCTCTAAACTCTACACACCTATCCCACGACTCTAACCACAACCTGCACAACACTGTGGATTTACAGCACTTTGGACAAATGCTAACAGTAACACACTACTGTCAAAACTGACCCACACATTCAGAACAGAATAGATTTCTGGCTTGTGCCTCACACACACTGCTGAGTGCGCTTCAGCTGGGCGTCCGACACCGGTGGCCGATGTGGAGAGAGAGGCAGGATCAGCCCCTCAGTTATTTCTTCGAATTACAGTTTGTACGTTTAGTTTCAACTTTTATTTTTTCTCATTACTTTAATTCTGTAATTTACTGCAGACTATTGAAGCAATCTGCTAATCTTCATTTACCTTAAAGTCATGTTCTAAAAAATTAAATAAAGAAAATATTACTTTGTATGAAGTCACTGAAATATTTGCATTCCTGTATTGGTGTTTGATGCTAGTGTTTTTCCTCTTAGTGTGTTCTGAGCGACGCTGTGTGTGTGTTATCTCAGTGTGTGTCTGCATGAGCCTGTTTTGAGTGTGTGTTAAGGGTTGTGTTGCTGGAGTGAGTTTTGCAGGTGATGTGAACGGTTTAGCTCAGGTGACGGCTGGTAATGCAGACTGGAGTTAGTTAGGGTTAGGGTTAGGGTTAGGGTTAGGCACATGAAGCTCCAGTCGCGCTCACTGTCGAATACTCTAATACTGTACAAAAGCTCTATTTACTGATGTAAGCTATTATTAGAGATTCACTCCCATTTACTTTATTTATACATCGTTTTTAATGCAAGACAGACAGACAGAGAGAGAGAGAGAGAGAGAGAGAGAGAGAGAGACAGAGAGAGAGAGAGAGAGAGAGAGAGAGAGAGAGAGAGAGACAGAGAGAGAGAGAGAGAGTGTGTGTCATTGAGAGCATTAAAGGTGTAATAACAGTTTAAGGATATAATCCATCACGCCGGACAGAGAGACAGACTGAGACTAAGATCTCTTTCTCAGGTCATCATTTTGTGTTGATTAGATGATAAACGCCCATTCATTAATATTAGTGGATGAAAGCTGGGATGATTTATTGCTGGTCTGTGAGAGTGTGTTGGTCACTCAAGCGGTGCAGCCGAGGAGTGTGTGTGTGTTTGTGTCGGGTCGAGCCAAACGTTCCCATAATGATGGAAAAAATAGTTTGATGATTTAAATAGGAACCCACCGATGTGCGCAGGATGGTCCATCATCATCATCATCAGGTCTGGGAGGAAGAGCCTGAACACACTGAAGACCGTCATCATCATCATCATCTCCAGGCGGTTTATGTGTCATGAACGATGACGACTCCTCCACAGACCCGAGCTGAGCGGCCTTGTGTTTAGTGGGGGTTTTCCACACAAAAAATGGATATTTACTCTCTTGAATCCTAAATGATGAGGAAAGATAACACACTTTATTTATTATCATTATAAAATGTAATGCTTCATATTTCCAGCTTTAGTGGAAGTTATATAATTTATGGAAGTTATATAATAATGCTTATAAGAAGTACTAAAATACTAACAATTATGTATATTTATTTTAGATGGCATCCTACTCACAGAAATCCACTGTAAAATTAGCATACTGTATGTTTTTTTTTTTACGTTTCTTTTTCAAGAAATGTTATTGATTATATGTACCTGTCACATGGCAGATTGGAACATAGAAGGAAGCAAGATCCAAATGCAGCAGTAGTACTTTACTTTTATTAAATAAACTAGACTCAAAAACTCAACCATAGAGAACAACACAACCAACATCTAACAACATCATGAACCCACAAACACCAACAGGACACAGGGTTTAGATACAGAGACTAACAAGCCAAACAAAATAACAAGAGGCGTGGTCAATCAGAAACACCTGGGGATACCAAAAACTACAAAAACTACAGAGGACTACAAACTACAAAACAGGACACAGAACAGGAAATAACTAAAGTTCACACAGACAGGAATCAGTTATTGATTTCATTTTCAAGTATAAAACCGCAATTTCTACATTGCATTCAAGGTACACATTTACATTAGGGTTAGGAAAAGAAAGAAACTGTACACGCTCCGACACAGAGCATCATGGGAAACTGCTGCGTACTCAATAGCTACACTCTTTTGGAGTGTAAATTCATTTGTTTTAATCAAACGATTTATTTGGTTACATTTTAATTAATTTAGTTCATTTTTTATTACTTAGTTATTCATTTATTTATCATTTTTTTACCCTGTTGAAAAAAAATCCCTTTCAAAGTATGAAATGTTTCAAAATGTGATTTTGATGTCTTCAGAGCGGGATGAAACCCTCGTATTAGACCAGAGCGTGAATAAAGAGACTCTCAAACGTTAAAGCATCACTGAAGGACTCCGGCCCCGTCCTCACCTTTATCATTTGACGAATCTCTCCCTCTTTCTCTTCCCAGTAAGTGAAGTAATTTCCCCCGCGCTGATGATAAATGATCCGGCGCTCCTCTTGATGCCCTTCCAGTCCTCATAGCCTAATTAAAGAAAACATTTCATGATTGCCTATTTTTCCTCATGCGTGACAACCTATTATTCTTTCTGCTACCTGATTAGGGCCTTATTATGGCGAGATGTAGATTGATTTAACAGGGCAGAGTAATAAAGCTGTACTTGCTCTGATTTAAGTAAGGCGCAGGTTGAGTCGGTCACAGTAATTGTTATTACTGGCTGCTGATGGCGGAGGCAGAGCGGCTCGGAGACCAAATTGAATTAGAAAATTAGAAGGTCACGCGGTGAACAACAGGTGCCGTTTTGGGCCGAGCTCCTCTCGATGGAGCCGTCAGAAGAGAACACTGGAGCCGCGCGATTGTCTGAAATGATGAATTGTGTCCATCACATTTGCTAATACTGACATATTTCCATCAAAACAAGATTAATCTCTTCATCAAAGCGGACAGTGCGCTGATGTGATCGGTGGTGAAAACGCAATGCAAACCGGCAAATTGCTTTTCCCCTCTATCGTCGGTGCCTCTGCTGAGAGATTGAATTATTTTTTAATCAGCTGAGAATTGAAGGAAACTATTTTCAGCAGCTTTTCTCCAAACTTTGGACTCAATTTTGCACATTTTTTTAAACAATCAAGCACCTGAGCTCAGAAACATCAGGTTCAAACCGTCCAACACACACACACACACACACACACACACACACACACACACACACACAACAAAGTTAGACCCCTTTGGAAGCACAGACAACTCTGTTCATTTTCTTGTGATTTTATGAATAATCAATACCTAAAGTTTAATCAGAGCAGATTTCTGAGAGTCGGCTAAACCCGTAATATTTACAGAAATTACAACACAATTATGTTTGTTAATACAGTTCAGAGACTTTGTGTTTCTGAGCATTGGCTGATTTGCTTTATCAACGACTTATTCTCTCATAATCATTGAATTCTGAGTTGAATCTCATTTCCCCAAGGGGCTGATGTGTGTGTGTGTGCATGTGTGTGTGTGTATTTTCTCCAGGTGACTTTGTTGCTCTGTCTTCTATATTTTTCATTCTTGCTTCTTGAAATTATGACCTGACAAATAGGCTCCAGATCACGGTGCTCCTCTCACCTCTCCGACACTCTCGACATGTAATGAAGCGGCAGAGACTCTCACACACGCTTTGATTGCTTCATTTAGGAGTCGAAACACTTGACACACAATCATTGATCTGAGTAACTGCTAATCTCCTTAAAACACATCACACGCCGGAACAAACACACCTCACTAAACTTACTGTAAACGGAGGAGGGATATTATTGTTCACTGTCTAATTCCACATATTTGAGGAAGAGTGAGAGACATTCACACACACCTTTCTCTTCTCTTTCCTTTCTATCACTTTATTTTTAATCCTGTATGGATGTCTTCCTTTATTTTCCTGATCCCATTGAGATTGCCATATTTCCATTACCTTAGATTCTTTCCTTCTCATTTTGACCATTTAATTTCTATGTCAATATGCTTTTTTTAATGCATTTTTTTGCCAATCAACTTTCTCATTTCCCTCTATGCCCACATGTGCTGGTATCCACATATATATATATATAACATTTATCACCTGTCTACATGTCCTTGAATTTATAAACAAGATTTCATATAATATTTCTTGATGACTACTATCTTTTCCAGTCTTGAGCTGATGCAGAGTCACTACATACTAAGATGTTGCACATATTTCGACAGCATGAACAGTTAGGTTGTCAGATCTTGTATTTAGGGATTGCATCTGATTGTAGATCCTTTGACCCATCTGTAAACATCTGAATGCTATACTTGTTGTTCTTAGATTTATAATATTTATTGATTATATCTATATTTCTGTTACTTCCTTTAATTAATAAAAGCTCTAAATCAACGTTCAGAACTTCCAAAGTCCAAATTGGTTTGACAGGCGAGAACACAGTATTAGCAGATCTTTTATTATACACTTCCAACTCTTTTGCAATTTAATCACCTGTCCAACAAAAACCTTTCTTTCTTTCTTTCTTTCTTTCTTTCTTTCTTTCTTTCTTTCTTTCTTTCTTTCTAGCACTTCAGTAAGACCTTTTTTTGTTTGATGATCTAAAATTTATCCAATAATTTTCTGAGAATTGTTTCCGTCTAAGCCACAATGGCAGTTCCCCTCCCTCAACCTGAAGTGCTCATACTGGAGAGGTTTTAGAAGAGGATGTGCAGGGGAAGTGACTGTTTTATAGGAGCAGGTGATGATGTGCAGGTGTTGTGAATCAGTAATCAGAGGAGAGTGACCGAGTGGGCGGAGCCTGCAGGTCTGGTACAGCTGGGACACTATCGCTAAAATATACTGTATTTGTCAGTGTTGGTTGCAGCACAAAATGAAAAAAAATGCAGCTGTATTTATTAATAACAAAACTAATAAAATGCTCAGTTAGCCTTTCCCAGAACACAAACGGAACCAGCAGTTGACAATAACGAACAAGGATTAACTTGTTCTAAAATATTTTTAAGCTGATTATTACAAAAAAAATGATCCTAGAGAATTAGTCAATTACACGGCGACCTCAAATCTAACTATTCTGTCAAAGATACAAGAAAAGACAGTATCCTCACTGCTTGAAAAGAAATGATATCTGCAAGGATTTTTAGTCAGGATTTAGACCGTACCGTCGTCTGGGGCGCCATCTGCTGGACGGGGCGCAAATTGCAAGTTGAAAAAAAAGGTTGAGCTTGCAAATGAAATATTATTTTTTTATGATACATTGCATTCATACTCTAGTACAAGGCCATCATCTCTGTGTAAAAAATTTCAGATTTATGCTGGATTTTTTTTTCTTTTTTTTGGACACATAAAAAATTTAGTTTTTTTCTTCACATTTCCCATTCATTTCAATGTGTGTTGAGGGCACTCTCACCTTGGGCACCAAATGACCTAGAGCCGGCCCTGGTACCGAGACAGCTCTCATCAGAGTCACACATGATCTGCTCTGATCATCTGATCGTGGGTTTATCTCTCTATATAGTGTTACTCTACCTTAGGGCTGCTTTTGATACTATTGACCACAGCATTATTTTAAATAGACTCGAAAATGTAATTGGCATTAGTGGAATTGCATTAGCATGGTTTAAATCATACTTATCTGGCCCTTATCAGTTTGTAGCAGTAAATGAAGAAATGTCTTATCGATCACGTTATTTGGATGAATAGTAATTTTCAATGACTAATTCTGAAAAACAAACTTTCTAATGATTCGACAAAAAACCTATGTCAAGTCTTCGTTATCGGACAGGAACCTGGGTGTGCTCAGATAGCAACCTTTCATTTGAAAGCCTAGTCTGTAGCAACTGTAAAACCATTTTCAATTATAAATTCTTCAATATTAAAAATATATCTAAATAACGGCATCTCATTTCAATGAAAAATGCAGAACAGTTACTTCATGCATTCATGATATAAAGGCTAGATTATTATATGGATGGATGCCCTCAATGCCCTGCACACATAATAAACAAACTACAGCTGTAGATGTGCTGTAGTACACCGAATGTTATATTAATGAATGAGTATGTTTTTAATTCCTGTCTGGATGGCGATCAGTTTGTCTCCTCTCTAGTTGACTTTTTCTCTCTGGTCTAGGCCTTGAATATAATACAAGCACAACAACTCAGAAAAGAATTCCTGGCTAACAAAATAAATAAAACATCATATCCACAGCAGAATGTTATCATGTAATATTATATTTTGCATGTAGTGTTTCTGATTTTAAAAAATGCCTGAATTCCCCTGTGTTGATGTATGTCTACTGCGGGGAACTGCAAGTAGACAAACAAACAAATTAGTGTGTGAAAGTGTGTTTTATTCCAAAAGCGCTTGTATCTGAAGCCCAGCGGCCTGCCTGCGTGTGTGTGTGTGTGTGTGTGTGTGTGTGTGTGTGTGTGTGTGATTGGCAGAATGAGAGCACAGGAGTCCCACCCATCTGCGTCCACCATTATCTCGCAGTCTTAAATCGCCCTCAGATCTGGACTTTCGTCGTAATCCGTTCTTCAGAATGTCGACCTGTGAGATATGCGAACACAAACGGCTAATCAGATTCAGATACGAGCTCTGCTTGGACCCGACACCAACGTCTAATATCGCTGATGTGAGCGGGATAATCTCTAATAAAACTCTCTGGATGCTGATCGCCGGCATGTTTCTCTCTGACTCCGAGGAGTCCATGAAACTGATAGTGAGGAGATTAAAAATTGAATCTAGAAATCCCTCCTCGTCTTCAGCTGTGCGTAAAGAGCCTCTGGGAACTTGTATGAAGCAGAAAGGCACTGATTAGTTACTGAATTCTGGCTGAACTGCTGTTAAATTAGCGTGTGATGGTGAATTTGAGCTCTCAGATGCTGCAGATTAAGCTTGGGGATAAGAGCATGTTTGATGTGTGTCAGTTCCGCCTCTCGACAGCAGGGGGAGACAGAAGCCAGTCCTGCGGTCCGACACTCGTGTTCTCGACCTCTAATATGGAGCAGGAGAACCACATCAAAGGAATATTTCACCCTACTATTAATATTCTGTCATCATTTACACACTAATTTTCTCTGTCACAGAAAACAAGAACTGCATGCTGCTGTTATCATATCCTAATAATAATACAAGCAGAAGGGGATACTGTTTTCTTGCAAAATGGACTCCAATGATCTTGTTGTTTTATTTGCAACTTTGAAAATCACTTTTATGCTTTGGACTATGATTTTTCAACTTTGGGTGATCTATTCCTTTAAGCCAGGAACCAGGAGCTGCAGCCCAGACGTCCCAGTGTTGATTAACTGGTGTGTTTAACTGGGCTTGATTACCAGATTTAACTGGTTCGGGTGTGTTTATGGGCTTGATTGCCGGGTTCGGGTGTGTTTAACTGGTTCGGGTGTGTTTAACTGGGCTTGATTACTGGGTTTGGGTGTGTTTAACAGATTCGAGTGTGTTTAACAGGGTCGGGTGTGTTTATGGGCTTGATTAGGGGTTCGGGTGTATTTAACTGGTTCAAGTGTGTTTAGGTGGGCTTGATTACCGGGTTTGGGTGTGTTTAACAGGTTTGAGTGTGTTTAACTGGGCTTGATTACCAGGTTCGGGTGTGTTTAACTGGTTGGGGTGTGTTTAACTGGTTCAAGTGTGTTTAGGTGGGCTTGATTACCGGGTTTGGGTGTGTTTAACAGGTTTGAGTGTGTTTAAC
>JAOTRC010000004.1:72110-85693 GCA_027497675.1 Cyprinella lutrensis
AATCGGCATTCTGTCATCAATTCGCGCTACGGTAGCATTTTTCGACAAGGAAGCAAAAATCGACAGAACACCGGTTCTGACAAACTGGACAAGAGAAAGTTAGTTGAACACATTTTTACGTAAATCAGGCCTGAATATTGCCGTCACATGTGGTTTAATAACGCCTGTAGGAAACTCTATCGCCCCCTTGAGGAAATGTGTGCATTCATGTGTGTGCATGATGCCGGACTCGGTCTGAGCGTTCTGTCGAGTGTGTGACTGAAACACACACGCTCACATGAACCCTGTAGTGGACCAGCGTTCGCAGTCGGCGGGACCAGCGCATGAGCCGAAGAGTCCCGGTTTACTCAAGCCTTGTAAAGATAGTCTTTTACGTACAGCTCTGCTCATTTTTCAGAAGACTTTTAATGACTTGCTTTCCCAGCGCAATGTAAATATTTTGTTCGGCGGCTATTTTGTTTAAGACCTTTTAATTTGCTACAATGCGCTTTATTAGCAGACGTGGAGTGTCACGGCACAGAGCCCAGCGATCGTCACGAGGCCGTCGAGAGAACGGCTGTTTATCAATTACTGCGAGATCTGAGCGTTCTGAAGAGCCGGCTCGACTCATCTTCCTTCAAAGCGTCCTCTGTTGGTCTGGGAGAGAATAAGAAAAGGTTTATGTAAACAGATGCAGAAATAGGCCGAGGTTCAGGAGTGTCTCGCTCGCCCTTCTCCCCGTTTGAAAGCAGAAGCCCTCGGGCTTGTGTACTCTCTGAATAAGTCTGTGTTTTGACAAACCAAGGTGAAGGCCTGTAACGATGCATTCTCAGTGTGTGTGTGTGTGTGTGTGTGTGTGTGTGTGTCAGCGAAGGCTTGATGTGCGCTGGATAATGGTCTGCCAGGGGACCGTCGTCATCGTGTCCGCGGGGAAACTCGCGCTTCTACCTTTGTAGCTTCTGTTCCCTCGTCTGCCATCTTTCTTGGCTCTGTCTTTCATTCTCCTTCTCGTGTCGTGTGTGTCCGTGTCAGACAGGTCACTTTATTCCGTGATGTGTCCTGATAACAGAGCGTGTATAATCACAATATTCTGACAGTTTCTTTCTCTCTGAACTCTTTCTCTCTCTCTCTGTGTGTGTGTGGGCTGGAATCTCTCTCACTTGTTTTTCTTTTTCTTCATTTATATCTTCTCAATGTCAAACGAAACCTTGAAGAGGACTGATCTTTTTTCATGTTTAAGCTTTAACTAGATTCTGTGTCTTTGATATAATTACGCTCCTGAGGGTTGAAGCGGGCCTGTTTGTGCTTTGTAGAGCGATCAGAACTTTCCACGTGTCAAAAGCTCTTTCAAGCTTCACGGCACCTTGCTAAGAGACATGAAACGCTGGGAAAATACATCCATATAAAACACCAAAACACAAAGTCCAACTGGACCAAAGAGAAACTTCATTAGCTTCATTTTATGCTTACATAGAGAGATAAACCGTCCGCCTGTCTATCAGTCTATCTACAGTACTGAGTACATGTCTGCTCACCCGGAGTCATTGAGAAAACGTTAATTTAACACACTAAACCAGCCGTCAAGAGCAACGCATCTGCTGAAACAACCATTCTCGTTTACATCTGCAAGTCTTTGAGTTCTTTTATTTCATAGTTTTGAGCAATGAATTGTGTGAAAATAAGTCTTTATTATTATTTTGCAAAAATGTTAGTAGAGGCAAGTTCTTCCAGTGAGCCTAGTTTACAAATGTACGGTGTGATGAACATCAGATGGTTTATGAAAGGTCACTGTAATGTTAACTCTTTACCCACCGATGTGTATTTGTTAAGTAGCCAAATACAAAAACAATATATCAAAAGAAAGAACAGAGGCTCTGCTCTTAAACAACAAACCTGTCCTATTCTAGCTTCACGCATTCCTTGAATGAAGATAAGTTTAATAAGAAAATAAGAGAAAACCTCGTTTCTGTCAAAGACTTGATGTGGATGTGATTCAGAGCGATCCTCAAACATGGAGGAGATCCAGTTCGTCCTCAAAGCTTCTCAGTAACATCACACAGTTTAATCTTGATAATATAACAGAGAAAACACAGAAACTTAATGTGTTGCTATATACCTTGCGAACTGTAAACATCATTTAGACTAATTTATATAGCTATATTTAGACTTCTTATTCTTATTCTTATTATATTTAAACTTCTTATTCATGTCTATAATGCTTTAGACATGAAACCCTAACTAGTGATTAATGCGTGCAGTTCATATAAAGTGTTACCAGATTTTTTTAAACATTGGTGTCTTTTCTCACATTGTTTCATAAAGGCAGCCGGTCACTGGGGCAGTGATGTAAGCTTCTGGTGATGGTACTCATGTGGTGATTATACTCCTATGGTGATGGTACTCATTTGGTGATGTGATGGTACTCATGTGGTGATGGTACTCAAATGGTACTGTATGGTACTGTAGCGTCTGAAACGCACTCATACGACACGTGCTCTCACACCTGCTTTAATGAAGTGCGCTCAGAATGGGTTTTCCCGACAGGTAGGAGTCTTTCTCAGTTACAGGTGTAAAAGATGAAATGAGCAGCGACATCACATGAATCAATTAAATGAAGCACATCAAACCTTTAAGGAATAATTAAAGGTGTTCAGGAAAGGGACTTTTCTGCAGTTCTGTTAATTTATTCATTTAAAGTGTGTTATGATCTCATTCAGATCTGTATGTGTACATAAAAAGCTGCGACATGTGAGACGATTCTATGAAAATTCATGAATAAGATCAGTTGAATTCTTATTCATTTACCAAGTTATAAAATACTAACAAACTGTAAGTGAGAAGGATTTATCAGTAGATGATTTTCAAAAATAAAAAGCAGATGAATAATTTCATCATTAAAGAGTTTCCACATACAAACTATGTAGCAAAATTAAAAAATATATATTATTTGAATTTGTGGCAATGCATTGTCAATGTGAAGAAATTGCAAATGCATGTTTGGTTCACATAAGAATGTAGTTTAGTATTAATTTAACATGAAACTTTCAAGTTTCACATGTGTCTTTTAAGTTGCACATCCGTAAACTGGTTTACATTTCATGCCGGGGTGACAATTAACCTCACCTCGTGAAATCTCATTGGTTATGTACACAAATAAATAGATACAATGAATGGATGAAAGCCATTTTAATGTCCTTCTCTCAAGCATTTCTCCCTTTGTTTGCTGGATGTAGTGAGCTGTATTTATGGTCCATTTGAAGGAGTTGAGAAATGGAAAACACTGACATCTGAATGTGTGTGACGGACGCCGCTGGCACTAATAGCGGATGGCAGCCTGTTAATAGAGCCAAAATGTGACGTATTCACTTTAACTGAAACCTTGCTGTCAGATTAGCCGTGACTCCACACAACCTCCTCTATTAATGTGACACTCGCAACTAATGCATTCCTGCGGAGGAGAAGATAAAGGATGAGGAGCGGGGCGATTGTTTGTGTGAGAGAAATGGAGCGTTGGCTGAGCGATATCACGTTAACCTGTTTGTGGAAATCAGCTCTGTGTGGCTTTTGTGGGGTTTTATTTATGTGAAATCACACGGCCGTGAGTGCGTTATTGAGAGAGAGGCTTTGTTCCTTGCATCTTAAAGTCGCTGTGTAAATGCATTTCTTCACACACACACACCACAACAGTTAAATCGCTCTGAGAACCTGCTTTGAAGTCACACACACACTGCAGATAAAACACTGGAAAGCGCAGTAATGTGTTTTTGCGGCTTTTGATGCTTTGAAACAGTAAGAAATGATCTGATACACACATAGACTATGACTTACACAAATTGTGTGATGAAAATGATTAATAGGCCTCAATCATTACACTTTAGTAAATATTGGGAGCCATTTCTGTGTAAATTAGAGGATCCTGCATGCATACAATAGCGTAAAAACTAAGCTTGCTCAGAATCCTCTAAATGTGAGATTACAATAACCTGATCTTATAGTTTGAGATATTTGCAAATTCACTTCTAATGATAATAAAATAAATTAACATGTATCAAATTTTTTTTTATCATACTTGCACATTTAACGCACACACTGAATTTAAGGGCCAGAACTTTCTCCAACAGTCTTTCCCATACTCCAATGTTAATATTATAAACATGAGCAGTTCTGGAGTGAAACGGACCAGAGAACAGAGCAGCGCTGTCCGTGAAGGTCCAGACGAGTCGCTGTGAGATATGACTAATGTTCAGTGACAAATATCATATCTGAACTGAGAAGGAGTAAACACAAGATGATGAGATGTATTGAGTTACCGTAATAAAAAAGACTCATTCTTTCCTCCCAAAAGCAACAGCAACAGTATGGCTTTAAAAGCAGGACAGAGACGCAAGCAGGAGATGTGTGTGCGGATGTGCAGATGTGTCCAGATGTGCCGTGTGAGGGAGTCAGCGTGTTTCTGATGGATTCAGAGCGCCACTATAACCTGCGGTTCCTCCATTAGAGCCGTTACACACATATGTTCATCTCCGTCTCAGACGGATATATGAGAGCCGCTGCACCTTCAGTCAGCTCTGATCAGAACACACTGAACTCTCGCGGCCTGTGTGGGCGAGCCGACCGGGGCAAGTCGTCACAGGGGTTTTACACTTACACTTTTACTTTTATTTTTCCTATATATATATAAAAATGTTTTATTTCATTTCATAATTAAAATATCTATTTTTAATAATTTATTTAATACATTTTAATAATTCAAAGGTATTAAAATTTTTATACATTTAATTGCAATTTTTGTATTCCAGTTTTTTGATTAACAGGTCATTTTGTAATTGTCTTACTGTTTAAGCTTTAATGAATATATGTTATTAATGGCAGACTGTGAAACTTGCCCCATGTGGCGTGACAACGTATTCTCATCTCAAGGCGTCATCGAACTGACGCTTTTGAGCATGCGTCAACATCCGACGCACATGGCACCTTTTAGAGTCAATATGAGACACGCCCCCTAGTGGTCTAACCCTAACCCTACCCCAGACCTAACCCTAACCCTAACCCTGACCCTGACCTAAACCTCCCCACGTCATCTAACTGACGCTAAAGGTTGCTATGTGCGTCAGATTTAGACTCATGGTCAAAAGTCTCAATTCAATGATGCCCTATGATGAGAATGGGCTGGGTGTGACAACATGCCCCACTGCTGCAGTAGAGGATGTGTGAATGTTCAAATAGATTTTCGAGCTCAATAATTTGTTCATGCTCAGAAAGTTTTAAGTACAAAAAAAGCTAGCCTGGAAAAAGTGAAAAGTGTGACAACTAGCCCCGGCATCCCATATAATCAGCAGCCGCGTGCTTCATAAACTCTTCAGAAGACCTTGAGAACAGGCCTCCAAATATTCTCAGACACAAAAATAAATATATAAAGCTAAGCCGCAGAAACGATTGTGTAGCGTGTCTCCATGTGTCTTAATAAAAGCTTTATTTCCCGGCGTTCCCGCAGCAGAGATGGGATGAGATGTTGATCAGAGGTGGAGGAGCGAGGGAATATCCGTGTGACGTGATTGGACGGGATTTGTGTCCGTCAGGCTGTCCGACAGCGCGAGTCTCGGCTCGTCAAAGCTTTGGGTTTGTCTCTGACAGGGTCAAACGGAGCCGGCGGAAAATCTCACTGTCAGCTCTTCCCATATTAAATATCAGAACTCTCATTGTTATAAGGACTCCTACTAAGAAAGCATAAGCCTCTTGACTTATGAATTTTAAAAGTGTTTAAATCACTGAGAAGATTCTTCTGCCGGTGACCGTAATCTTTAATAGGTCTGTGAGACAGGTAGAGCGATAACTGTGCCGAATTAGAGCAATTGTTAAGGAAAAGAAAAGAAGCTAAAGTGTCTCTCTCTCTCTCTCTCTCTCTCTCTCTCTAGTGTGCTTATCAGCGGCTGCACGACGGCGTTGAGTCCGAGAGAGAGAGAGAGAGATGAGCCGCTGCTGCCAGCTACGCTAAAGCATAGATTACTCCACCAGTTTGGCTCCACTGCCAATTGGATTAAACTCCAGTGCCCTGGGCCTTCGTTTCCATGTTTGACAGAAACACGCGTCCGGCCCGCAGACGGATGAGATGGACTTATTCAAAGTCGAACTTCTACTGTTGTCAGCCACATTTATAGCATTAGGAGAGACCTGTCAGGGACGCTCCGACGATTGTTTGCTGGAGAGATTGACCATAACCAACAGGATAATCTGCATCTGTGTATTTTTCCAATGTGGAAACGGAGAGAGCTTTCGCCCCGCCGCGACCCCTCGGGTTTGAGACGCACGAGACTTTTCTTTCTTCACTTCTGAATCGCAAAAACACTCAACATGAAACAGATCAAAATCAAAACACTCTTTCCTTTTTTGAAGAATCTTATTTTACAGATTGATTAATCACAACTGAATAGAGTTTACTTAGGAGAAATCAGAAATATATTTCAAATAGTTGCTGTTCTTTTGAACGTACTCTTCATCAAATAGTTTCCACAGAAATCTGAAGCAGCACAACTGTGTTCAACACTGATAATAATCATAACTGTGTCTTGATCATCAGATCCTCATATTAGAGTGATTTCTGAAGGGTCATGTGACACTGAACACTGGAGTAATGATGATAAATTACACTTTACTGTATATTCACATGTACATCTCACACTGGAGTAATATTACACCCCAGATAGCAAACTGACATTGAATCAACATGGAAACATGACACGGAATCAACGTTGATCTGTCATTGTTTTGCTCATCGAATTAACGTTGAACCAACGTAAGACACGCCACTCTTCAAAACTAACGGAAAATCAACATCGTTTCAACGCTAGGAAAGCAAAGCAATTGCGTCGATCTTCAGTTAGCTTTGAAGAATGGCGCGTCTGATGTTGGTTCAACGTTGTTTTGAAATGTCGTTTCCATGTTGATTCAATGTCAGTTATTTCTTGGTGAGTCTCCACCCACACCACTGCACACTTCAGTAGAAAACCCACGAATGCAACAAAGATCAGGTTCGCGAGCGCTAAAGTTCATCTGTGTAAACGTGCCGTTTATATTCTTATATTCGTGTCTAATGTTGGAGTGGATCAGCGCCGGGTTGTGGAGCAGTTTGTTCGTCAGGCATTACTCTGGGACAGAAGGTGGAGGAAATGTTAAATTAATGAGCCTCTGCCAACTCACTGCAAATGAAACGTGTAAATACATTGATCTTTTTCTCTCTTCTTTTCTTTCTTTTTTCTTTCCCTCCCTCCCCACTCCAACCTAATGGCGTCTTCGTGGTTTTTTTTTTCAGATCGCAGCGGAAGAAAAACCTGTTCAGAGTTCTCCGTCACAGCGTCTGCGTAAACACGCTCGCTCTTATCAGCCGGGCGTCTCTCCCCGGGCTACGGCAGATTCTTCATTTAGCTAAAAGCGCGGTGAGAGGTCTATGAGAATGATAATCCTGGCATGGGCCGCAGCTGGTATTTTCCTGCCACAGATGATTAGTGGAATGTTTTCCATTCGACCTGGAGAAATTCTCTCAGTGGGAAGTTAACATCCGCTTAACTGTCTTTAGAGCTGCGGTTTCATCAGTCGCCATCTGACGCTCCCAAACACACGTGAGACGGGGAGAGAGAGAGAGAGAGAGAGAGAGAGAGAGGAGCGGATGGTGCTGCTGCAGCATCAAGATCTTTACAGGGAGAACAGTATGATCATCACAGTAGAGTTATTTCTGCTGAAAATGCAACAAAATACACACTGCATAAGTCTGGTTAAATGCCTAACTTTGAATATAAAAGGTGCATGATCTTCTTTGATTTGTGTGTGTGTGTGTGTTTGGATCAGATTATTCATATGAAATTAAATAATATATTAGGGCAATCATTCACAAGCTCATCATTAATACCTGTGCTCACATTTTTGCTAAAATTATATTACGTTGCACTTTCGAAGCAGAAACATATTTTTTTCTCTCTCTGAAATGTGAAGAACGTGAATCTGGCAAAGGAAATGAAAAATGTACGTTGAATATTTTGCATATTGCAGCGATATGGTGAGTGATGATAAAAGATTTATGCTGTATGCCTTTAACTAATAACATACCACTTAAACTAACCATTTAACGTGTTAACAAAAGCAAAAATGAGATAGATCAATGCGATGAGGAAGGTGGTCATGCTGGTGATCCTCAGTGCTCATGCTGGTCTCTTAACTGAGGTTGTAAAGACCATACTTAACTCCAGAGCTCCTGCCATGTGGGAACTGTGAACTTTGAAGTGAAACGTCTGCACTTCTTGGTGCAATGAGGGCCAGTGGGATCCAGTCAACTGCCCAGCCGGTTCGATGCTTGAATTTTTGCAAGATCGCTTTTCAGCAGGACCATCTCCCTCTACTCTAAAGGTTTACATGGTGGCCATTGCGGCTAACCACACCCCTGTGGGTAATACATCTCCGGGGAGGGACTGATTATTTGTGTCCTTCTTGGTAGACTGAGGCGGAGTCCTGAAACTCGAACTAGGGTTCCTGCCTTGGACCTGCTATAGTCCTGGAGGGCCAGTCTGGGACCCTTGATAAGGTTTCACTCTCAAAACCATCTCACTTCTCACTATTTCATCTCTATAAACAGTTGGAGACCTTCAGGCCCCTTCGGCCTCTCCCACCTACCTTGATTTCCTGGGATGACCTGGGATGGTCAAATCACTTCTATATCCTAAACCAGGCTACGTCGCTAAAATGTTGACTGATATTCTGAGGCCTATCGTGTTGCAGCTTTCTGTCCTCCTTTAACGAATCCGGAGCAGGAAAAGCTGAATCTCAGTGAGCACTGGACACGTACGACCACAGAGCTGCCATGTGGAGGAGATCAGATCAACTATTCGTTTATTTTGGGTCAACTAAGAAAGGTCTTCCAGCCTCTAAACAAACAATTAACAAGTGGATAGTTGAGGCTATCTCTCTTGCCTATGAGGTCTCTGGCCAACCGTAACCCTTGGCTCATTCTACGAGGAGATCAGCGGCCTCCAAAGCCTTAATCTCAGGGGTTTCCCTACAGGAGGTGTGTGTCAGGTGGGCTAGTCGTTCTACAGGACACTGGTGCTTAGTTGCCACAGTTTCTTATACAGGCAATTATAAGTACGTCATCCCAGCGCAAGTTCCCTTGAAGAGGAACGTCCCAGATTACGACTGTAAGTGTCTTGATTCATTACAGTATCGTGCAAGAAATGGCACAAAAATAAGTCTTGTTTCCTAATTTGTATGAAGAGGAATAAATGTTGTTGGTATTTTACTGCCACTGGTGTTCATTTCTCCTGAAAACTGCTGTGAATTGTGGGTATTTTTGGCCCGTTTTTACGTATACAATTTCCCAGAGTTTGCATGCTTCTTTGGCGTTCTCACATGCACAACATAAATCAAATCACTTTCTACTATTAAAGTGCAGTCAGCTCAGTGTACACAATGCCCAATAGTGTGTGTTTTAAGTACAAAAAGCACAAGAGTTAGAACATTAAAAGCATGAAAAGGTAGAAGTAGGACTGGAAGGCATGTCAATCTATCGTAAAATATCTGCCGGGTGATACAGGTGTACTTTACACATTACATAAGAGCATAGACTAAGCTCAAGGCTCTCTCTCTCTCTCTCTCTCTCTCTCTCTCTCTCTCTCTCTCTCTCCGCAGGTGTGCGATTCCTTCAGTCGGAATTAAGCGGCGAGTCTGACAGCAGGTTTATCTGTCGTGTTCGACAGGTTTAAACATTCATTAAGGGTTGGGCTTAATTCTCCAGAGGAGGTGTAAATCTCCAGCAGGTGTAGCGTGTGAAATCACCATCCCGGTGGATCTGCTCGCGATTATTTCAGCTCGGCTTTGCCTGACGGAAATTGAATAAAACGCTGTCTCCTCCACCTTCCTTTTCACCGCCGTACACAAATATCAGCAGACGCGCTCAGTTTCCAAAGCTCAGATTATTAGGATCCACGTCACGCACATTGAGCTCAATATGCACTCATTAGGAAAAATGAAAGCTTTGCAGGAACAACACACGTTTTTTTAAAGGGTTAATTCATCTAAAAATGTAAATTCTCATTATTTTCTCATGTGCATTTCATTTCCCTGTTGTTGTTTTCATTTGTAGATGTACAATGAAAAATAGTTTAAATGTGACATGAGGGTTAACATATATAATAAAAGTTGTTTGTGGGATATTTCAGTGATCAGGCTCTGGAACGCAGTCGTCCGTCGATTAAAGATCTCCATGAGAAAGAGTCAGTGAGTTATGAATAAATGGGGCGTGCGAGCATTCAGCACATCTCTCTCTCTAGCGCCTGAGGTCAGAGCACCATATGCACTTGGACAATGAGCCCCGATCCTGTTTGTCCTGAAGACTCATCTGTGTTTGTGTGTGTGTGTGTGTTTGACACAGACGGGATCCCTACCAAATACATCTGCTGTGTGTCGAAGCGAACTTAACTACTAACTAAACTATACTTTCAGTCGCATCACAGAAGCAAAGTTGTTTCAAAGCACTGCATTTTCCCAACTTTTTCCGGCATGTTTCGGCCTACAGTCACAGATTATTTATAATGCAGTGTATTTAATGTAATGAGACGAGTAAATAATCAGCCGCTCTGAGATTCATTTCAGTCATTCGACTCTTTTGTCTGTTTATATGTAATCAAACAATTCAATCAAGCATATTTTGTAATTAAATATTTAGTTAAATGCTGATGTGCACCACAATGATTTAAAGCCACTTAAATAAATGAGTGTTAATTATTTAGTGTATTTAGTGTAAATGAATGCCTAAATTCCAAGCTTTATACTGTCAACCTAATTGAGATCCTCATTGTTAGAGCAATAATAGATCAATTAAATGAATATATAATACTATGAGATGATTCAAAAATATATTGCCCTCTTCAAAAGCTTCAGTTGTAGTTAGTTACTTTTAGTATAGCTCATAAAGACTTTTTAACTCATCTACTTCCAAATACAATAAGAGAAAACTGAAATCTAACCCAAATAACAAAAGCCCAGCCCAACTCAAACACAAAATAACCTAGAGAACAGTCTCTCACTCCACACTAGCCAGTCTAACTCTTATAGAGTGATGAACAGGTGGACATCGTTACCCTTGACGAGTCTCCTGGCCACACCCACTATCCAGATGAGTAGAGACTCCTCACAATGTTCAACGAAAAATATTAATTTTAGCAAAGCTCTCGATGTGATTTTCAATTAAATAGACTTTTCCTCCTCACACAAAGATATCCTCGACCTTTTAAGACACAGGACAGCTGTTATACTGTGTGCTGTCTACACATTACTCAAAACATTTCTGAAAGGGTTTCGAGAGACATTACACCATCACAGAACATACACCCTCGATATGAAGAAACTGTCAGCTCCAGCGAGTGCTGCTGATATGAGTATGAAAGTGTGTGTGTGTGTGTGTGTGTGTGTGTGTGTGTGTGACCTGTGGAGACGAGATCTGTGCTGGTGAAGTTGAAGTATCTTACAGTATTTTACAGATTAGTCTCAGAGACGCTGGTTTTCATCTCTCGTCTCTCTCTTCACGGCGAGGTTTTCCCTCACCTACCAGGCAGATGAAGTTTCTCCAGGACCTGCCAGATCTTCACATGCTCCCGCTTCACTCCGGATTACTGGAGAGCTAATACCTGTACAGGCCCAAATCCTGAAGGATGGGATTTACTGAACACAAGCACTAGTGCTGTGACACATTAATCACGAGCGCTGTTCACTTTCATCAGCCCGAGAGAATATACGTGTCTATGAGCTTACAACAGAAACTTCTGAATGACAATGACAGAGGAGGAGAGCACACACACACACACACACACACACTGATATTTACTCGTTCTTGTCTTATATGTGGTGTGTGAAATATTCCTCAGGTCTCGTTGGCTCTCTTTAACCCTGCGTAAGAAAACCTTTTAAGAATTGAGGGGAAGATGACCTGTTCTAATCACTGTTTTTAATTCATGAATATTGTATGCTGAGCTGATAAATGTGTTGAAAGTGTATAATTTAGAGACACATATTTATCTTTCTGAGCTTCTTCGGGAGAAATGAAGAAGAAGGGAATTTAAGGCATTTGATGAAACAGAAGAATGGAGGAGTAAAGCTGAACTGGAGGAAGATTATCACCACCGTCTCCAGAGGAGCCAATCCTCCTTCAGGAATACACCCCAAAAACCAACGCATTCTCCTCCTTTAGCGTCATATGTGATGCTATATGCAAAAACGGCACTATACTACACACATGGCACCTGTTATCGTTAATCTAACGTGCTGTGATGGTTATAGGGTTAGGTGTGGGGTAGGGTAGGGTAGGCTCATATTACACTAAAGGATTTATGATGCCTTGGGTTCGCGTGTTATATTAATGATAAAGGGTGCAATGTGCGTACTATAGTGCCGTTTTTGCATATAGCGTCACATCTGATGCTAAAGGATGAGAACGGGCTCCAAAAAACACATTTAACAGCAATTACACAGATTTTAATAGCCAAGCCTTTTTTGTCCATAACTATTGTTATTAAAACTGCAGAAATATTGACATCTGTAATTTTCCTCATTTATTTTGTTGTGGTGGCACATGGATAAAATCACTAACACATTAGTATTCCTGCGTGGCGAAGGCGATGTTTATTAGTGTAAGTGAACACAGATCCTCCGAGCATCGGATGAGTTCTCCGACTGGAACTTCCTTGGGAAGACTGTCACATAACTAAAGTAAACTTTCAGTGCTTATGTCGTATGTCTACTTTAATTCATACCGACGGCTCAGAAGAAAGACGCCCAAAGTTCTCGAGAGAGAGAGAGAGAGAGACAGAGAGAGAGAGAGAGAGAGAGAGAGAGAGAGAGAGAGAAAGAGAGAGAGGCACACAATGTATAAATGGAGATTAATTCCGATTTTTGCTTGCTCAGTACTTACAAAACTAAAGCAATTTATATTCCTTCTCTTAACGATCCCTTTTCTCTGATTGCAGCACTGTAATCTAATTGTAATTATGATAGCATCAGATTAATGCAGACGCTAACGTGATTGGAGTTACTCATTGCATTAGAAACTAATTTTTGATTAATGATGAAAGGGGCTGTGGAGAACGAGAAATGTTCGTGTTTTTTTATCTGTGACTGAAAGCGTCTGTTTCCTGCCTAGAGCACCGAGAGGAAGATATCAGACACCAGGGGGCGGGGCAATCAATTACACACACACACACACACACACACACACTGGAGGACATTCATCGACACAACGAGAACCCTACCCATCTCAACTACGAGCCTAACCCGAACCCTAAACCGACCTCTAGAGGATCAGATGTGTGTCGTGTCATTGATTCTCACGTCATTCCAAACCCGTAACGTTTTCTTTCATCTCCGGAACAGGAATGAAGATCGGTTTGATCAAATCTGGCCATTTTCGGTCTCTCCATTGACAGCTCAGCAACTACTGCACCGCTTTAACGCTTCAAAAAGATCATACACTCTAAAAAATGCTGGGTTGTTTTAACCCAAATTTGTGTCAAATTTGGACAAACCCAGCCATTGGGTTACATTTTTTTAAATTACATTTTTAAACAAAC
>JAOTRC010000004.1:115977-130232 GCA_027497675.1 Cyprinella lutrensis
TCCACATCACGTCTTTTATAGTCAGACAGCTTTGTGTGAAACTGACCCAAATTAGAATAACTGCCCTTCAAAATGGTGCCATCTGACATCAAACGTCTCTGATACTCACGTATTTTAAAGATAAATTGTCTCTTTTAAAACATGCATTATATACGGAAAAGGACAGCAAGGATATTCTTCAACGTTTTGTGTTCCAAAAATAAATAAATAAATAAATAATAATTAAATAAAATTAGGAGCACATTATAACTTACATTTCTTTCACAGACAAAAAAACCCAAACAGATTCACAGCGAACAAACTGCTGCAAATCTGGAGAAATGAGAGTCAATGATCAATAGTGTGATCAACATGTGCCTTCCGCATCGGTTCTGACTGACCAATGACAGGTAACACAGCAAAGAGGACACCTGTGTGTGTGTGTGTGTGTGTGTGTTAGACTGAGTTTATTCACAGCAGGTAAACTTTAAACAACTGTGTGATGGTGAGGTTTACTCCGACTTCCTTCTCTTTCAGCCTAACATAAACTGCTGATACGATCACCAGAAACCCAAACACGCGGCAGGAAGCTTCAGGTTGGCACCTTTAACCCTCGCCGCTCTTAAACTGCCTCTTCTGTGTACACAGAGTCTCATTTTGCAAACAACGGAAGACTTAAAAATTTCACCGTGCCAAGCAGCCCGTGGAGTGGCGCAGGATCTGTCCGTGATTGACCGCAGCTTTGTTTTACACAGGATGGTTTTCTCCAGGAGCTGCTTGAAGAAACTCTGTGGACTCTGACACCGGATAAGGCAGAAATATTGAAATGAAATACAATAGACTATGTGCGCTAATGATTACCATAGTAAACATGTTAAATACAGTATGTCCACTTGAAGAAATCAGACAAATCATATAGGCGAACACAATCGTGTGTTATACCACACAGTAGAGAAACAACGAGCACAACTTCACTTTCATGCTGACTTTGATATATAAAATCTATTAGTGTATGCAATAATTAACATTAGATTCGTAAATTATGCAACAATTTACAATATGTGATGTGTATTGGTGGTTCATGATTTCTAATGCATAATAATTTAACCGTATTACCGACTGTTATACAGTTTTTTCTTGTCCATAAACGACCCCTTTACAAGGTCGACGGAGATGAGGCCTGGACTGGAGGAGCAAAAACCTGAAGTTTGATTATGAACTATGATATATCAGACTGTATAAAACACACACACACACACACACACACAGGTTTTGTTCAGTTAGCATCAAAGGTGTAGTGAGCCACGGACCTGACAGCACTCTGCAAACACAATGTGTTTAAAATAAACCGGCTTTAGAAATATTCACACAGACCGGAGGGTGTTCAAGGTGTTTTACCAGGGGAAACGCACTTCAGATACACACCACCCCCACACACACACCTACACACACACACACACCTACACACACACACACACACACACACCTACACACACACACACACACACACACTCACCCTAGGGGTTTTCAAAGGTGCTTCCTGTGTAGTGAGTCAGAGGGCTCCTGGTTCGCTCCAGTCTTCCTGAGGCGTACATTAAATTACTAACGGCCATAGCAAAACACAGATGCACACACACACACACACACACACACGCACACACACACACAAACACACTCACACACTCACACACTCACACACTCACACATCAACTGACATAGCAGGCCGATAATGCCAGGTATGATTACATCACCTACTGCCCACAACCACAGCGGCCACAGAGACCATCAGCCCGCGGCTCACTGCGCTCTGATCTGACCACACACACACACACACACACACACACACACATTTACTTAGCTATCTAAATTGGGACTCTCCATAGACATAATGGTTTTTGTACTGTACAAACTGAATATTCTCTTTTACACTAAACCAACCAATCAGAACATCTGATCTGACCACACACACACACACACACACACACACACACACACACACACAAAGAGATTGTTGTATTTTGAAAGAAAATGTCCCCAATAAAGTTCAGTAAGATGTAAGTTGTGCATTGGTCTCCTGGCGAGTGTGTGTTCGGATGGCAGAAACTTCACGTCTGCTCACACACACACACACACACACGCACACACACAGACTCAAACGCTTCAGACGAGATCTGTAATCGCGGTACAGTATCTCACATCGGCTCTCATCCTCAGAGAAGGGAAGACGGCTTTACTGAAATGCAGGAGTTTCTTCAGAAAAGTCTGAAACTGAGCAAAGTTTAGTGTGTGTGTAGTCAGTTTTGTGTGTGTGTAGTTAGTTTAGTGTGTGTGTAGTTAGTTTAGTGTGTGTGTAGTTAGTTTAGTGTGTGTGATGGCGATGTTTGTCTTGTTAGTGTGAGTTCTGACGGGAGCCGCTGCGTCTCTTCTTTGTGTTTCGCTCAGCCGGGATTCAGTTCTGCGTCGCTGTTCATCTGATGTGACCCGAGGCAGATCTCCATCCACAGCCCAATTTAAGAGCTTGTGTGTGTGTGTGTGTGTGAAACCGGCCTGATCTAAGGCTGTAAACATCCGAACGGCCCTCGACTGTCAGAGACAAGGATCCAGTATGATGCTCTGCTGAGCAGCTGCAGTTCAGCACACACACAGTTCAGTGTGTGTGTGTGTGTGTGTGTGTGTGTGTGTGTGTAAAAGTGGTCCCACTTTACATTGATAAATAATAAAATGTACTCATTGTGCTCATGTTGCATTTTAAAACACTTTTGCTGCACTTTTGCTGGTCAGGTGAGGTGGGTTAGGGTTGGGTTAAGGGTTAGGGATGGGTCAGCTGTGTAATTATGGATGTAATTGCATAAATTAGTTACAGCTGTAATTACATGCTGGTATTTTAAAATATAAGGTCAATGTAAAAACATGTACACAATAAGTCCACTATATCAAATTATTCAATTCAATGTAAGTATATGTTACCCCCACACTCAGGTCCAACTCGACCCGCTCCGGGCGGGCCTCGAACCCGCGTCTCCGGCATGAGAGTCAGGCGCTCTAACAAGAAGGCTAAAGACTGCAGCCGCTAGCATTGGTCGCTAGCGCGCCTATTGAGATCGGGGAGTGAGGTTTACTCGCACAGTAACTACTATCTGTCCTCCGTTACACTCACCCCCCTAAACCTCACGCTCATCCGGGTCACGGCACCACGTATAATAATACTGGTCTGCGTTGTGTACCGTTGAGAAAGACTCTGGACCACAGGCGGTGTTTCACTGGGTTTCCTCTCTGATCCACAGAACACACGCAGGACAGTCTGAGTGAGACGCTCCTGTATTAAACACTATAAACAATGGAGTGTTTGTCGACCCCGGAGGGTGAACAGCAGCGGCGGCTGACGGATCCTCACCTGCCTCCGCGTCTGTGTGTGTGTGTGTGTGTGTGTGTCAGCCGGACGGCTTTATCGGAGGTTTAGTGTCCGAGATCCTCCACATTCTTATGCAAATACACCCGTCCGCCTCCGCCTCTAACAGCTCCTTACAAATTACGTGTCATTACAACGAGCTTTATTTAAACAAATTTAATACGTCTTTAATCAAGGAGGAGGATGTTCTCAAAGGTCACACACCAAATCAAGCTCTCCGACGAGCGGCTCCAAGAGGAGGAGGACAGAGTTATGTCATGGACAAGCCGTTCGCCTCCTTTATTTACATTTTTATTCACTTATTAAATTTTATTTCATCACACACACACACACACACACTCAAACAAAATGCATACACAGGTCTACGTGTTAAACACATCTCTACACGATAAACAACAAACGCACGACTGTGTGTGTGTGTGTGTGTGTGTGTGTGTGTGTGTCCTGAGAGCGCTCTGTGGTGGTGTAATGTAAGTCCATCTGTAACGCCCGCAGTGGTGGATCCTCCATCTCTAATGTTCCAGAGACTTTCACATTAATGTCACGGATTTTAAATTAGCACATAACATCTCCAGGAGCTCGTCTGAAACTGAGGCATCGTGTCAAAACATCAGCGCGTTTACCGCGAGTCTGAGGACGACTGAACACACGACGATTAGAGAGGAGATCACAGAGGTGTGTTCAGGAATCTGCACTACACTCCTACAAACACACACATCTGCACACACACACACACTGAGATTGGATATTTACCCTTCAAAATCACAGTTTTGCACTTATTTCCACCTGTGTGAAGGAATATAATCCCAGTTTATCTCTATGAGCAGCAGCACTGATGAGGACGTGAGCTTTACAGAAAAATCGTTCCTTAGTTTGCAAAACTAAAATAATTCAGTAAGATTTCTAACAGTAGCCTGTGGGAAAGAAATTCTGGAAAATGTGCTTGATGTCATCACCGTCACCAGTGTGTGTGTGTGTGTGTGTATTGTTATCTTTTCTTAACCCTTGCTTTGCTAATGTGTGTTCTTGCGCTGGCATTTACTCCGAATGAATTGCTCGCTTAGACACACAACAGTAAATAAAAGTCAGCATGGGCTGATAGTATGAAAAATGGATTTTCATTACCGTTTCATTGATTGTGGTAAATAAGGGGCCCGCGGCCCGCACCGCGCTAATAATTTAATCTAAGGTGACACCGACCAAAACGCATGTGGGCCAAAATCATCCCTGAATATTAAACGAGGGCCCGAAGACAAGCGGCATCAGCGCATTTAAATGCATGCAGATTGCCGTCTAACCTATTTAAAAACACAAATTAAACACCGTTGTCATAAATCACATTTGCGGCCGCGGATACGCCTGGTTATGCGAGCGTTTACCGGAAACCGGAAAGGTTGAAGTATCCGGTGCATTAAATTGCTCAGGGATAATTAACACTTTTCTTCTGGCTGTTTATGAGGAATGGGAATGGAGTCGGTGGGTTATTGTGAAGGTAATTGTGATGCAGAATAAAAGCGTGGCGGTGCTGGCCGCTCTGTACTCGGCTCACACACACACACACACACACACACACACACACGTGCGTCTGGCCTTCTGTTTCAATGTTTAACATTCTAATGATATTTTAGCCTTTGGTTTGAGCCGACACCAGCGCCTAATGGTGTGAGAGACGCGGCGCACGCGAGGAAGACTTCATGTGAGACCTCACCTTGTGTGTGACGCGGGAAGTGTCACGTTCCCCTCGCACACACACTCGCCCGCCGCGGGTCGGAGCCCGGATACACACACACACACACACACACACGTTAACGGAGTCACAGACTGTCACCAATTAGAAGCTGTCAGCGGAGCCGGCGAGGGCGTCCTGATCCCACAGCTCTCTCGAGGTGCTGACCTGCGTCTCTCGCTGCGAGTGTGTGTGTGTGTGTGTGTGTGTGTGAACGCAGACTCACCTGCTCAGAGACCTCAAACACTGGAGACACACACTTCTGAGGAACGCCAATGTAGAACAACGGCTCGTCACGACTGAGACTGTCGAGCTACACATAGACGACACACACACACACACACACACACACACACACACACACAAATTTCAGAGTTCAGCTGCTCCACTTCCATATCCACAGGTGGATACATCTCTACACACACCTGTGAAAGAACGGACACACACGCTGAACACACCAACCACTGACCGAACCGAACGTAGCCTCTCTTTACCCATGATTCCTCACGGCGTGATCACTTCACACACTCGAACGGGGAATCAGACGAGCTTCTGCCGTAACCCTCCAATGAGGAGCAGATCCAGTCACACTCGTCAGCGCTAACCCAACACACACACACACACACACACCTGTCCTGGATTAGCCGTGGCGTTCACAGTGAGCGTTTCTTCCAGCTTCGTGTGTTTCTGTTGATCTTGATGGTGTGTGAGAGCCTGAACATCCAAATAAACCCGTCGTCTGAGAGTCAGGCTGGATCTGGAGCAGAAGTTGCAGATCTTTCTTCAGTATCGTGATGGAAATATGCAAGTGTGGACGAATCTTCCACTACAGTACTGCAGACCAGATGAATGTCCATTTCAAGTCAAAACAGACTCACTAATACAGAATGACGAACATTTTTTCTTAAAGAAATCAAGCCTGACTTCTTATTCTCCTCCAGAATGCACATCATCATCATGACCGAAACCAGACATTCGCTCACGCGTGTTTCAGAAGATATCCTGAAGATCCGATTGCAGAGGTAAAAAGTTGTGTGGATTTGAACGCTCTCGGCTCATATACACTCACACACACTTCCCACGGGATCCTCATCCACATCGAGAGCTCCAGCGCAAACAAACACGTCTACCAAAGACGAATCTCAACTACAGTATTTTGGTGAAACGGCATCAGTCATGTGAAGATTTTCAAAGACAAGCTAAAATGAAAAGTAATAGTAAAAAGCATTGATTATTCAGGACAATTAGCAAAGACAAACAGGAACAGGGCCGCCTCGGGCTGTGCTGTAATTACTGCTATTAGCAGACCAACTTCAGATCCACGTTCCCCTGATGATCCTCCAATGATCTGCACAAATATCAGCCGGATGGGTTTCAGATCTATTATATTGTATGACAAGAAAAACACGTCAACTAAAAGCCCTTCGAATCACGACTCAGACGTGGATCGGGGAAACTGGAGCGTCTATCGTCCATCCAGTGTGGAGAACAGAGAAGATCACATCACTGTAAATTCATCATCTATCCTGTCACAACATATAGAAATATGTATAGTGTACACTTCACCCAACACAAAAACAACAGATTTAGTGTCAGTACGTTAAACTACTATAGATAATGCTGAATATGATGTATAATAATGCAGTGGGGTATATGTGTGTGTCCTGATAAAGCCAAATGTCTTGTTACCTGTAAAAAAGAGTTCAAGCATAATCGTCTAAGTGTTTTCAGAATCATGAATATTGTTATTCTGGTGTCTCTATTGTCCTTCATTGTGTTTCCGGCACCAGGTCCAAGTCTATTGATGTACACACCATGTAATACCACATTTAACACTTTAATCAACAGGACACTATGTTAACCTCTTATCATGTGTGGAGTATGGCAGTGATATCGTATACACGTCCTCACAGAATGATCAAAATAAGAGATGAACACAGATATACAATTCAAAGACACACGGATGAACTGTGCTCATATCACCTCAAACATGAATACGAGAAACGTAAAGCTGTGTGTAAATGTAACTATATAATCTTCCAGCTGTAATCTGCTAATCCAGCTCATGAAGTCATTATAAACATCACCTTTATATCAAACACTTACCTGTCGCTCTGTGAGGACGCTTGGAAACAGTGTGTTGTGTGTGTGTGTGTGTGTATCAGCGTCCGATGTGTTAGAGACGACGAGTGTGTTAATACGAGAGCGGTGGGTGGTTGAGGACAAGTGCTCTTATTCCCGGCCCATCTGGTCCCGTTTGACCTCTGACCTCCGTAAGTGCGCTGCGCTTATAAAGAGAGCGAGTGGCTGTACTCAGGCTTACATCGCGGCAGGAACGGCTCACTTTATACAACATTTGCCACAATACAAATTTACATCTCATTTAAATGTGACGACTCCAAGAGTTTGTCCCACATTTCACTCATTAGTGTCAATCTTCATTACTGTCACATGACCTCATTACACTATTGGGGTCGGTCAGAGTCTTTAATGTTTCTGAGAGTCTCTTCTGCTCATCAAAGCTGTGTTTATTAGATCATAAATACAGTAAAACAGTGAAATATTACTCCAGTGTAAATCATCTGTTCTCTGTGTGAATATACAGCATCATCACTCCAGTCTTCAGTGTGACATCATCCTTCAGAAATCACTCGCACAGAAACATTTATGATTATTATCAGTGTTAAAACAGTTCTGCTGCTTCAGATTTCAGTGGAAACATCATATAGTTTATTTTTTCATTGATTCTTTGATGAATGTAAAGTTCAAAAGAGCAACATATATTTGAAATGGAATCTTTTGTAACATTATAAATGTCTTTACAATCACTTTTGATCAATTTAATGTGTCTATCACAAGATGAAGATAGACAGGATCTGATATATATATAATATATGTACATATGCATTCACCGATCTTTACCCACCTGACCAAATGAGACAAAAACTAGTTTGTAATTTCAGCTCTACTTGCATCACCAACACCAAAAAAAAAAAAAGTTTGTGTAAACAAACTGCCATTGAACAAGAGTGATCAGATAGCCCCGCCCCCAAACTCTCATGATTGGTCGAGTCAGACATTGACATCCGCAGATTAATGTTCAAGCATCAGTGATTCAGGACGTCACACACAGACCATCTTTCGCAATATCACCGTTGCATTGTGGGACACTTACCGTATCCTGTGCAGTCGGAGCAGGCGATTGGCTGATGGATATAAAGGTGTAGTAACATGTTCTCTGGTGTTGCTGTATGCTCTTATTGTTTATTAATCGTCGCTGGCCTCATTAGCAGTAGCTGAGGCGTGCGTTCGCTCTCAAATGCCACCCATAATGCAGGGCTACTGTGAAATGTTTTATTACAGGCTAATCAAAAGCAAGTTCCCTGAAGGAGCGGCGAATCAGCGGAGATTAGTTATCTAAAGCGTTTCCGGCCCGTATCACCTCGCAGATCTATAATGAAACATAACAAGGTTTCTGTATCGTTTGGAGATTAGAGAGGTGCATTTGAGAAGGTAGCATTTATCAAAAGACCCTCATTTATCATTTATCAAAAGCACTCGCTAAAGGTCAATATCTGTCACGCGTTTTACATCGTCCAGAGAAACGCCAAATTAAAAAACAGAGCTGGCTGATACTGATCCAAGGTGTTTGGGAAGATTCCTCTGAAGTGAGCCAGCGATAATGGAGAGAAACCACAATGAACCGAAATTAAAGGCGAGATTTCTCGGAGTCTCCTGATTGGTCGGTCGCGGCGCTGCACTTCATTTGCATTTCCTATCCATCACATTTACATATTTCTCCGAGCCCAGCAGAGTCTCTCATCAAACCCTCTCTGGACAAACACTCAACGAGTTCATGGATATTACATAAATCTTATTTCAGAAGTTTACATTTTCAACATTGAAAGTAGTTCAATATGACGTCAGTAAATGAGTCATGGACTACAGGTGGGACAGGTCATATTAAAATCAATCAATCACAATATATGAACATCAGACTGAACATTAACACATCCATGTTGAATGTTATCCGTGATACGATTTATGAATATTTACACTACTGTTCAAAGCTAGGAAACATTAAACTGATCAAAGTGACAGTAAAGACATTTATAATGTACAAAAGTTGATATTTCAAAGGATCCTGAAAATTAAAAGTATGTCTACACAACACGGATGATAATCACAAATGTTTGTTGATCATCAGATCCTCATATTAGAGTGATTTCTGAAGGATCGTGTGACACTGAAGATGTTTCCAAATATATTCATACTGAAAAAAGTAATGATATTTCACAATATTACTGTTTAACTGTATTTTTGATCAAATGAAAGACATTGGTTTCACATTTAGAAATTTAGCCCAAGCCCAAACTTTTGACCGATGTTGAGTACTTTGAGTAAATTCACATAACTGTTCTATAATAGTAAATATAAACATTTAATCATTTATATATTGAAAATGTATATTGTGAATATGGGATGTTTTATTATATCATATTATATTATAGTCGAGTCACCTTATAGCGCTTTCTACAACACATATAGTTTCAGAGCAGCGGAAATGATGCGTTGCGTCTGCTGTTCGGCTGAACTCGGTTCAGGGTTGACTCAGATCTGTCATAAAGATCATCAATTATTAAACGAGTTAATGTCATCTATAAGAACAGTGATGTCATCGTTCTCCTACAGTCAGATCAGTGATAATCTTGAAGATGAAGCGTCTCGAACTAACAGGAACACAAACTCCATCAGTGTCAGAACGCAGGAGGATCCAGGACTTCCAACAAGCAGACCGAACCAAAGGAAAGTAAAACGCTGGCAGTCCTCAGACCTGTGTTATATCTGCAGTTTGTGACGTCCTGTGATTTGAAATGAAACCCACATCAAACGCAGCTCATTTCCTCCCTCTCGATCACGATTAGACGTCTAACACACACCGCTGACATCACAGGCACGAGTCAGACGTGACCGAGCGACCCTGAGATTGAACTCTGGCAGGGTTATCAAACAAACCCTGAAGAACTGGAGGTTCCTGCGCTCTGATTGGACGGTGGAGTCTGACGTGTGTAATGAAGCGGAGTAAAGGTGGTCTCCATATGATCAGTAATGAAACACACCGCGTTTGTTTATTTGTCTTCAGCTGTTCTGGCACTCTCTGTGAGCGAGCGTCTCCATCTCTTTGAGGCAGTCCAGACCTTCACTGTTTAAAACGTCCTAAAAACAGTGTGTGTGTGTGTGTGTGTCCGCTGGGGAAACACACTTCAAACAGCAGCTTCAGGTGAGCGAAGGCCTTCAGCTCCGATCATCAGTCCGATCCCTTCATAACCGCGATTTCTACTCAAATTTAAATATTAAAAATGACGTTGATTCAGACCCTGACAACGTTAACGAACAAGAGGATCGTGCTGAACCGATTTCAAGGATGACTTTCAAAGGACATTTCAGAGTGGTGTGTGTTTTTTGTAATATTCTTATAGATATGTTTCCCACCATATAATCATATTTGTCAGAAAACTATGGTAATTCAAACTGTAATCAATCACAAAATAATGGATAATTTTCCTAAGGAAATAAATGGACTTACGAAAACAAAAGAGCTTACAAAAGTAAACACCACATCAGCACTGTAATGTTAGCAGTTAAGATGTTCAGGAACAGTGTTAAAGACATGTAAACTCAGCGTCAGGACAAACTTTTTTGAAGTATGCAAAACATGCACTAATCAGCTAACATTATTCACATTCATATGTGGTCTTACATTTGCGCAAAAACTGCCATATAAACAGACAAAACGATCTTGTGTCAACTGATGTAACATACCCTTTGCCTCTTAGGAGGGGCTGCAAGTATTAATTCAATGTTTACCACATCTCCGTGTCAAAATTATTGCCGTATAACAAGCTAGATGCTATAAACTGCTAGACTTCTTCTTCTTCTGTGTTTTTTATTGGCAGTTTGCAAGCTATGTGCATTACCACCATCTACTGGAATGGGTGTGATCACATTGGGAGAGAAATAAATAAATAAATAAATAAACAGAGAGTTAGAGTCCAAGCTTCAGCTGGCGCTACGTGTTTAGCTCCTCCAGCTTCAACCTCAACTCAACCTCCATAGAAAAGAAAAAAAAAGACTAAATTCTTCCTGCTGTGTTTTTTTTTAAGAAATTCTATCACTTCTTTTATTATAGACTGTGTTCCTGGTAGTTTCAACAGGTTGCTTAAATTAACAGACTTTGTTACCCTCTTAAGATTTTCTCTCTCTTCATGGTACTGCCTATGCTTTACGGTTTCTGTTTCCTCACAATATGGGCACTTTCCTGTCTCATGCTTCCCTATGATACATATGTAGATTGCTGTTCAGTCCTGTATGTCCTAACCTCAGCCTAGTGAACCATGTTTCTTCCTGTCGTGATAATGAACTCATTTTAATAACTATTATGTTTTTGTTGTATTCTAAATAACTGCGCTAGGCTAGACAGGAGCGCGCGACCGCTTATCAAAGGCAAAACAAAGCGCGTAGCTGAAGACCGGAAGTTAACCATTTCAGTACCAAACTTCAAAATAAAAGTCAATCGCTTTTTCTGGAACAAAATACACTTAATGGTTATTTACACTCTTCCTCCTCTCTAAAGCAGCACAACACGGCCTCACCCACTGCGTTCCCAAGGCGGGATTATGTAAATTTGAGATACTAACCCGTGAAGAGCTGATTGTAGTTCCTACCTGCCGTTTGTTGTAGTTCTTAAAAAAAAATCTTAAAAAAAGAGAACATTTCCACTTGATTTGAACTTTGAGCGTCGTAACTTTGCAACATTACACACTCACTAAAGTTAGAAAAGTAAAATCGTTAATCAACCACCGCTTTAACATTAGCAAACATTAGAAAATGACAACAATGCTTAACAATTGATCATAGAATGTTTCAGAAAAATAAATGTAATATTTCTAAAAAAAATAATAAACGTGAGATTTCTGCATTCAGTCAAAAATTGGCCAGTTGAGCTTCAATTTGACATTTTTTTATATATATTAAAGAAAAACACGCATATGAGTCAAAATTACTTTTCTGTGGTAATCAACATTATGCAACAAATGCTGCCGAATGAGCTTAACTTGTACTGAACACAGAACGTTCTTTTAAAACTCACACAGATCATTTCTCAGGACCTTTACATCAACCTAAACAAGAGCTGAAAGCTGCAGAAGTGTGTGTGTGTGTGATGTTGAGTGGGCTGGTTTTAAACAGCTCTGAGAAATGATTAGAGTGATGTGACATTTGCGTTGTTCCCAGGGTAAAGAAAACAAGTCAAAGGTTTAACCTTCACTTCCGCTAAATATCGCGACATCAGCCTGAACTAATTTGAGTTTAACTTGTAAAAACTGTCCACTGGCCTGACATGGAAAATGACTCAATAAAACACAAATGAGTTCCAGATGACCTAATGACCACACACACACACACACACACACACACACACACACACACACACACAGAAAGTCCTTCCATACGCCTCCATCATTTGTTCTGTAAAGGCCGTAACAGAAGTGTAGCGCTTCGCCGCCGCTTATCTCGTTACTCCTCCAGTCATGTGATTTCAGGAACATCAAACGAGCAAAATACACCAAACTGAGAGATTTCATCCGGCGCATAATGCAATTTGACTGTTTATTTCCATGTTGTTTCATCTCTGTGAGGAATTAGAGAATAAAACGCCTCATGTGTTTCCAGATTTCCATGATCTCTTCTTAAAGATGTTTTAACTGGTGATAAAGCATTCAGCGTGTTATATTTCACCTGCTGAGCAATAAAACAGGTGAGATTGAGCAGGATAAACACCTCTCCTATGAACACGTCAAGCGCGAGCATAAAGAGTTTAGCACAGAGGCTTCTGCTGTTCTCCGCTCAGGGTTTCTGTGGGCCGACGACCCCCGCCCTGCTGCTCGCCTCCTTTAGGACGGGAACCCGTCTGATAGTTCAGACGACCCTGAGGGACAGAAACTGCCAGAGGAATCTAACAGAAGACCCCCAACACACACAGTCAGGAGAGCCGTGTTCCCCTCCAGCCTTCCGCAGTCAGACGTTCAAAGCTCATCATTAAAACTGAGCCCTGGGACAAGATGATCCAGCCCCCCAACACACACCACCATGACACACACTTACATCCTTCACCTCATTCTCTCTTTCATTGTCACACACACACACACACATTCTGTTCCCCTAACACAACCTTCTTCTTAGTAGAACTACAGCCAACCAGATACTGACACTGAAATTAAACAGACAGGAAATGATGTCAAAGAACAACAGACAGAACAATAGAATCACAGACAGAATGATAAATAGAATGTTAGAACGATAGACTGATAATAGAATGTTAGACAGAATGATAGGTTGATAGAATAATAGATATTAAACAATACCAGACCATAAAACAAAAGAAAACTGAAGGCTCAATTAGAAGGAAGAGTAATCAAGTGAAGAGAATCGTGTGTAGTACTGATTTAAAACACGGGAACACGGGCAATCCAGAACAAGGAAAACAGAAACAAAGAAAAAAATTTTGTAAAAAAGTTTTGTAAAATAAATATTTTGGATAAAATAATGTTTACTTTAGTACCTTGGCAGGTCTTTACACTACACATAACGTTTTATAACATGCTTTCATGTCTACAATAATCAGCTATTTTTGAAAAAAGAAACCAAACTCAGGTCTGTATTCCAAAGCATTCATGAATTACAACCATTTAAACACGTGATAAAAAGAGCGATGACTGAGAAAAGCACAGCATGAACATGCCTCTAAACATCTGCGTTAGAGAAAGTCCTTCAGTCGGTGTCTGACACGAGTGTGAGGAACGAGTTAACCAGCTCAGATCCAGCCTTCTGTTCCTCACCAAAATAACTTTCCTGTTCACTTCTGATTTCCATGCTGCTCCTGTTCGCACAACTGAGTCGAAGTGTCTGACAGTGTGTGTGTGTGTGTGTGTGTGTGTGTGTGATTGATGAGGACTCAATGAGGTGCCTGAGAGAGCAGGTACAGATGAACGGCCTGCAGTGTGTGTGTGTGTTTAGGAGATAAATGAGATTCACTCAACGAGGTGAAGTCGGTCTCCAGACAGAATCAAAGAGCCACTAACC
>JAOTRC010000004.1:189511-204481 GCA_027497675.1 Cyprinella lutrensis
TAGTTAAGAGTGTTGATCAGCAGTTTCACTAGTTAAGAGTGTTGATCAGCAGTTTCACTAGTTAAGAGTGTTGATCATCAGTTGTTTGACTAGTAAAAGGTGTTGATCAGAAGGTTTACCCCCAGAACCGCCGGGTTGATCTTCAGGAACCCTGTCACTCCGGGCGCGTCTCCGGGCTTCGACTCCGTGATGTAAACGGGACACTCAGACTGATCCTGCCGAGCCGCAGAGTTGATGATCACTTCGACTTTTCTCGACATCTTTAGACACTAGAGAGGGAAATAAGTTTCCAGATCACACGTGTTTTCTTGGCTGTCAGCTGCAGATAATTCCACAGACAGGATAATTCAGTCATTGTTCACTGACATTCTTTAAGTGAACAAACCAGACGAACCTGCAGTTGCTCCAATGACTCAAGACTTTCATAAACTCTGATCCTCTAATAGATCTTCATTCATTCAGCTTTAGCTCTAAAGGGCTTAACCACTTCTATTTAAATTACTCTTTTGTTTTATTCAGTGATGAGCTGGTTTAAGTACATTATGGGTCAAATTAGAGATGAATCAGCAGAAATACCCAAACAAGCTCCAAACAACAGGATTTATTCCTCCGGCAAACATACCATGAAGTCTGACTTGTTAAACATCAGTTCACTAACATACAATAGAGGAAATATTTTCAAAGCATTTGTAAACCCTAAAGTTAGTTTTCATGTTTGGTCGTAGATAGTGCATTATCTAACATATATAGCCAAACTTTTGATCTTAAATAAATTTTAGTAAATGTTGCAATTAAAATTAAGATTAATAAATGCTGTAGGGGTTTGTTAATTTAGTTCAGCAGGATTATTAACTAACGTTAACAAATTAAGCCTTATTGTTAAAACTGGAAATATGTTTAACCAATAAAGAAGATTCAACATCAAAATAGCTATGTAGCATAAAGATATTTGGTAACACTTTACAATAAGTTTCATTAGTTAAAATTAACTAAGAATGAAAATTACTTTTACAGCATTTATTAATCTAATTGATGGAATCAATTGTATGTTAACATTAGTAAATGAACAAACAAAACCTGTATTAACTAACTTTAACAAAGATTAACAAATACAGTAACAAGTGTATCATAGTTCATGTTAGTTAATTAATGAGCCTTATTGTAAAGATTTACCAGATCTTTTTCTGACTTTGTCCTCAACTTCAGATCTGCAGTGTGTGGTGTGTAAAGTTACTGAAGTCAGTGGTTGTGTGTTGAGAGTGTTTTACCTCGATGTTGTTTTTGCTCTGGTTGTCTCCGTCATCTTTCAGGAGAAACTCCACCTAACATGCAGAGAATGTGTGTGTGTGACTGACGTCACGCATCAGATCGACACAGTAGTTCATCTCCTCTAAGATACTATGGTGACTAAACACACCCACACACACGATTACGCAAACTCCAGCAAATAAGAGCCGTGCATGCAAACCCGAGTGGTCTCGAGTCTTAAAACACCACAAGAAATTAACTACATTAATACATTATTGCGCCATTATTAATTTGGTAAAAAAGAGTACAATTTGATAAAATCATTTATCGAGTTTTCGCCGAGATATTTGCGATTTTCTCTCGAGCTCGTGGCGCCTTTTCAGAGCGCGGCCGACGGTTTTCGGCTAATATCTCCACGAATACTCCACCAAAAATTAGGAAACGCATATGGTTTTGTTCAGTTCGGCGAGACGGTTCGACGGATCCCGGTTTCCGACGGATACGTTGAGTTTTCACCGAGATATTTGCGTTTTTTCGCTTCAGGGGGGCTTTGGGGGCCTATATCTCGGGCCCCCGGGTGCCCTCGAGGCTGGAGGTGGTCTCTTTCGAAAGGTCTCAGTCCGTTCTCCACTCGATACGAATTTGGCACCAAAACGTTAATTTTTCGCAGAGATATTTGCAAATTTCTCCCCAGCTCGTGGCGCCTTTTCCGACGGTTTTTGGCTAATATCTCCGCGGCGCGAATACTCCACCAAAAATGACGAAACATATAGTTTTGATCAGTTCGGCAAGACAGTTCGAGACAGCTTTCAAGTCAGATTCACATCCGCTGATAAAGTTGATGAAAAACAGACACTTTTTTCTGTTCATGTAAAGTCTTTAATTGTGAATAAAAACAGTATGAAAAGCACAAAAATGACATAAAACTGTAGAGGAGAGGAATAGAGACATTTCCAAAGAGAAAGACAGAAAATATTTACACACAATTATAAGTTTGAGACGCTTTCACTAAAACTAGCGTTTAAAAGAGCAGCTGGATAACTAGTGTTCACACACACTCTGATTAATGCGTGTGTGAATGAACTGAAATACACTTCTGTGATTGTAATAGAGTAAAGGTTTAGTTTGCCGGTGATTAACACATGAATATATAATTAGTGTACGAGGGTTGATTATAGAGTTATTCTGAGTTTCAGTAACATTATAGCGAGTAAAAGCCCGTGTGGACGGCACAGGACCCACGACCCAACACACACACACTTCACTTTTTGAAGAATTTCTTGTTGAGAAGGAAGATGAGCAGATTAACGTTGACTTTGGCTTTATCGAACATCTTCATCACGGACACTTCCTCGTACTGAAGCTGCAGCAGATCCTGCACACACACACACACACACACACACACACACATTATTTCTCATGTTTTATCCTCAAATACCATTATGCATCTATGATATGCACATCAGCACACACACGTCACCTGATACTTGAGTGGGAATCTCTCCATGTCCACACCCATGAAACGAGCCTTCACCAGGAACACCCCGTCCTCCTCAGCGGGAACGATGTCAAAGATCACGTTCTTAAACCTGCACACACACACACACTCTACTCATTGGCTTTCTTAATCCCTGATGAGGTCGGAGTGTTCGATGGCGACTGCAGCAGTGGATCTGATAATATGATGTGTGTTTGTTAGACGTGAGTGTGTGTGTGTCGTACTGTGTGACAGGAAGGTCTTCGATCTCCAGCAGAACTCCTTTCTCATGCAGACGAGCCGCTGTGTAAGTGAGTGTCGGCGGCTTCTTCTTCCCTTTATCACACACTTTCTTCCCGTTGACTTTACTGAGAGAGAGAGAGAGAGAGAGAGAGAGAGAGAGAGAGCATCATTACTCCAGTCTTCAGTGTCACATGACCCTTCAGAAATCACTCTAATATGAGGATCTGATGATCAACACAGTTATGATTATTATCAGTGTTCAGTTCATATTTCTGTGCAAACCGTCAAACATTTTGTTTTTCAGGATTCTTTGATGAACAGGAAGTTCAAAAGAACAGCATATATTTGACTTGGAATCTTTTATAAATGTCTTTACTTTCACTTTTGATTCATTTAATGCGTCCTTGATGAATTAAAGTAGGAACTTGATTAAAAAAAACGAACTGTTAAAGATTATAATGGACTGTTATTTGTTTGTAATGTTTGTTTCACATCAGCGCTGATAAAGAGAGAGACGCTCGGAGCGTGAGGGCAGGAGAGAGTGAAGGATTATGGGTGATTGTTCTGAACCCTCTGCATACACTCAGCTGCAGGGCACACACACACACACACACACACTCACACACACACACTGCAACATGAGCGTTAATAACACACACATCCTGCTCCTCTCTGACCTCACAAGACAAACCGCCTGATGAACGAGGCTGGAGCTCCGCCAACATGACCACACACACACACACACACACACACACACACACACAACCTCCGATCAACTGGTGAATTTTCATTACATATTTTAAAATATTTTTATTAAAACAATGCATCGTGTAAAAAAGTGGTGTGATATTAAAATATTTATTTGAAATCTTCCTCACGTGCTTTCGGGTGTGTTTAAAGTGTGTTTTGTGGGTGGAGAAAAATAAAATAAACCAATGATATCGCAGTCTACATTTCACAGTCCAATCAAAATGGACTAAATCAAGCCCCGCCCATCTTTATTGCGCTCGGAATATTCCAGATAAATTCAGGAGGATCTCAATATTCAGAATACGTCAGAAACAGTGTGTGTTTGGTGTAATATTTCAAAGTCAGCCTCAACTTTACATTTACAGAAGTGGAATCGTTACGATCCCATTTTAAGTGTTTTGTTCTGTTGTGTATGATGACCTCATGCGGTGTCTTCCATCAGGTCCTGTAGTCTCTCCGGTCATGGTGGCACTCGTATGGGCCGTCTCGCTCTGAGAAAGCACAGACCCCTCGGCTTGGCTAGATCTGTGTTCATGATTGTGTTTCATCTATCGGCCGGTGTTTGGTGGTTCTCTCTTACCTTGCAGCAGGTTGGCAGAGGTTCTGTTGTGTGTGTGTGTGTTCGGCCGCTGGACCAATCCTCTGTAAACCTGCATGCAAATGGACTGGTTCTCCCGAGACCTCCGTCGGATGGAAATAGTGCACTTCACTTTGCTTTCAAGATTTTTCTTTTTAAACCTGCTTCTGTAAAACAGAGCGAGGAAGGGCCTCAGATGAACAGCTTCAGGGAGGAAGAACACACAGCGGTCCACTGAATACACACACGCTTTAAAGAGAGCGGGCCATAACACACATCAGTTGGGTTTGTGTTGCTGGGATCGCCCCTGATGCAAGAGCAAAGAGTGAACTCTGGTCTGAATCTCTGTGTATTCACAGGCGTGTGTGTGTGTGTGTGTGTGTGTGTGTGTGTGTGTGTGTGTGTGTGTGTGTGTGTGTCCATGGTCAGGAGAAATGTAAATGAAGATGAGCTTTGACTCCTTCACTGGAAACTGTGTTTATTCTCTTGTTCAGTGAGCTGATGTTGGTCATCGTTTGGATGTTGAAATACTTCCCCCATCTCAGTTTAATGTAGTTACGTGTAAAGATGATGCTGGTTGATTCCTCCATAAAATGAAAAACATTGATGTTCTTGTTTGAGTCGCCCGTGATGTTGGAAAGATCGCATGTGATCGCACATGAGCGCCTCCACACTGTTGTGATTGCGAGACTCACCCTAATCGTAAGGCCGTGTGTCCACTAAAGCGTTTTTATCCAGCTGTAAACGCTAGCCGCTCTGCTGGAGACGCCGTGCTTTGGGCGCTTGAGAGCGTTTTGGCATGGAGAATGAATGGGAAATTGGCAAAAATGTGAAAGTTTTTTTGTACGTACAATCTACAAATCAGCAACGAACGATCTTGAAAAAAGCACACAATAGTGAAGGGGTGAATCTATAAAACATCAAGAGTGTAAAACAGACACATCCAGACACACACACACACGGACAAACACACTTTTACACATAAACACACCAAAAAAAAATCAGATTATACATGTGTTTTGCATTTTTAAAATGCTCAGTTTGTCTACCCGATGGCATCCATCTCATTTCAAAAATTGCTTTTGAGGCCTAGGCTTGACTCTAAAATGAAATACAGCTTTAATTTTTTTTTTTTTTTAAATATGTTCAATGGGTGGACATTTTGTCATAATTATTGCATGAATACTAATTTTAATTTTTTTTTATTTTTAAAAATTTTCTCAAAACACCAAAAAAGAAAAGAAAAAATATTATAAAAAACGAGTAAAAAAAATCATCATTTTTTTTTTAAATATGAATCCCAGCCCCGAGTGTGACTCTGAAACGAACAACCCCAGAGGGTTAAAGATTCAAGTTTTGTTTGTATATTAATCATTTTGTACAAGAAGAAGTAAAAATCATATTTTTTCTGTGGAAACAATGCAAAAAGGATTTCAAAACGCTACCCAATGTCATAATTAGCAACGCTGGCTTTTAGTTTTAAACCGCGCGTCCGTTCGTTCTGAGCAATCGCAGGTCCTTTAATAAACCGTACACCGGTGGCTTCAGTCGTGGCCTCTACAGGAGCAGTGTTTCTGATTGCATGTTTGTGTCCTGCAGAAGTAATGCAGCTCAATAAACTCAATGGTATTTTTGCATTGCTGTATGGAGCGTGACCTGTGATGTGTAATGAAACCGGCTCGGGCCCCAGAGAGACGCTTTAAGGGCCGGATCTGGATCCAGGGTTCAGAGGCTTCCCGATTCTCCCGAAGGATCCCAGAAACAAATGAGCCACACGTTTGTCATAGGTGTGTGACTCCATCAATACACTCAGGCTCCTCAACACTGATGAGAACAGCGTTACCATAGTAACCGTGTACGGTAAGCTACCATCATCAGCTTATTGTTTGTTTACGTTATATCATGTATTAATATCGTCTCCTAATTGCCTGCATTGGGGAGATCAAAGGTTTACTTCGTTATATTTCTTTGAGGCTTTCACGCTTCCACAACTGTTCATGTTCATGTGCTGCTCCATGAATCAGATCTGATTTCATAACTCATGTTTTAAAGTCACATGTACCTGTGGTGGACTAATTATCATTTTAAACATTCCATCATTGCAGTTATATACATCATTTCCATATTTCAATTAATATTCAAATGACGTATAGCGTTTTATATGCAAATATGTAATATATTCAGGATTAGCTGTATTACCTTTAATCAGTGTCTGTCCTGAACTAGCAGCTCTGTTCTTAATAAGCTGTTTCTCTGCAAGTTCCTCTTTACTTATTAGAATACAATACACCAACACCGGACACAAAAAATGTCTAGTATTATTTCTCACAATTAACGGAGACTGGAAAACACGGGGCCCAGTTAATTTGCACCGGCATCAGACACGCGCGCGCTCACACACACACACACACACACACACACACACACACACGCGGATCTGAGGTGGTAAACACACTCCTGACTTCCCCAGAACCAGTGAAGTGTTTCAAATCTAATTTGAATATATGAATGTTTGCTTTGTCTGTTGTGCTAAAGCGACTCTGTGATTGGGGGTAAATTGCGTCGGTGTGTTTAACACAGGCCAGCGCTCTCAGCAGAATGACTGCAGGTTACGCCATTATTCTGCTCTCTGTGTCTTAAGATTGACAATCAGCCTAATTTATAAACCAGGGTTAACACAAGCCCTCGGAGAGGACCGCCACTGGGTTACCTGTCCATGTGAAGCCTTCTTAAATTAAATTATTATTCATATGTCTCCCTTGATCTCCATGTATGTTGATGTCCACAATGTTACAGTAGTAAAGGGATTTATTTTTTAATGACAATTTTCTTTTTACATGTTCATGTGGAGCCATTAGTAAACCAAAGTGGTGGGAGGGGTTTGTAGTGTGGGAGTGGTTTAGTTGTGGGAGGAGTATGTAGTGTGGGTGTGGTTTGGTGGTGGGAGGAGTCTGTAGTGTGGGTGTGGTTTGGTGGTGGGTGGAGTCTGTAGTGTGGGAGTGGTTTAGTTGTGGGAGGAGTATGTAGTGTGGGTGTGGTTTAATGGTGGGTGGAGTCTGTAGTGTGGGTGTGGTTTGGTGGTGGGAGGAGTCTGTAGTGTGGGTGTGGTTTTGTGGTGGGAGGAGTCTGTAGTGTGGGTGTGGTTTGGTGGTGGGAGGAGTATGTGATGTGTGTGGTTTAGTGGTGGTGGAGTCTGTAGGTGTGCTTTAGTGGGGGTGGAGTCTGTGATGGGAGTGGTTTGGATGGTGGGTGGGGATGTATGATGTGGGTGTGGTTTGGTGGTGGGTGGAGTTTATGGAGTGGTTCGTTTTGCTAAAAGCATTCATACGTAATTTATAATTTTCCACCTTTGCTATAATCCTAAATGGACCGTTATTGCTGCATCAAATGTTAGGCTATTTCATTTCTTATTGTGATGAGTAAATTAAAGTTGTAGTACAGTACCATGAACTCTTTAAGTTGATTCCTGAAGAACTGAATGGAACAGGCCCCAAATAAAGAGTCTGCCACCTCTACTGAGTGGAGACACACTCCGCCTGTGTGTGTTTGCAGGGCAGGGATGTTACGCTGAGTGTGTAGACAGCATTAAACGTATACGCCTGTAATGGATAGGTTTATTTTAGAGACAACCATCTGCTATCAATCTCTCCCTCTCTCTCTCTCTCACTCAGGGAAAACGATAAAGACAGATTCTGTGGTGAACGGGAGCCCAGGGTCCTCTGGAGGCTGAAAACACCGGCATTTCCTGTAACAGTAATAAAAATGAGCAGGCTTAAAGGTGACATTTCACAATTTACTCTTATTTGTGTCTATAAAGTGCATTCTGCGGCTCTTGACTCATTGGCGGCGCGTGTGTGTAAGAGGTGAGCATTAACAATGTCTTGAGCAAATGGAAATTCTATCCCCTTTTATTAAAGCACCTGCGCTGTGTCCGGCAGCCCGACCTCAGAGGACACATTTTCACCTTCTGTCACCTCCCGTATCCTTCGATTTACACTCCTCTCCACTCTCTAAACCCAAGGGCCTGGATAGGTAGAAGACGGAGACAGAAATGAAGAAAGAGAAAAGGGTTGTCATTGGCTTTATGGGAGGACATTACTCACCGGTTATTGGATTTTAAAGCACGTTTTTTCTGTCATCCTCTTTGTACTGGGATGAGAAAATATTTATGTTTATATGGAAACATTAACTAGAAAATAGTGGGAGTGGGTGGAGTCTGTGATGTTGCCGTGGTGATGGGTGGAGTCTGTGATGTTGCCGTGGTGATGGGTGGAGTCTGTGATATGGGTGTGGTAATGGGTGCGTTATGTGATGTTGCCGTGGTGATGGGTGGAGTCTGTGATTTGGGTGTGGTAATGGGTGGGTTATATGATGTTGCCGTGGTGATGGGGGAGTCTGTGATTTGGGTGTGGTAATGGGTGCGTTATGTGATGTTGCCGTGGTGATGGGTGGAGTCTGTGATGTTGCCGTGGTGATGGGTGGAGTCTGTGATGTTGCCGTGGTGATGGGTGGAGTCTGTTATTTGAGTTTGGTAATGGGTGAGTTATGTGATGTTACCGTGGTGATGGGTGGAGTTTGTGATGTGGGCGTGGTGATGGGTGAGTTATGAGATGTTACCATGGTGATGGGTGAAGTCTATGATGTTGCCGTGGTGATGGGTGGAGTCTGTGATTTGGATGTGGTAATGGGTGAGTTATGTGATGTTGCCGTGGTGATGGGTGGAGTTTGTGATGTGGGCGTGGTGATGGGTGAGTTATGAGATGTTACCATGGTGATGGGTGGAGTCTGTGATGTTGCCATGGTGATAGGGGAGTCTGTGATTTGGATGTGGTAATGGGTGGATTCGGTGATGTGGGCGTGGTGATGGGTAGAGTGTGATATATGGGTGTGGCTTAGGGTGGAGTCTGGGAGTGGGAGTGTAGTCATGGTAACTGGTCCAAGAAAAAAATACGGTTTACAGCTGTTCACTAATCAGCAACAATCAGCATTTCAGACTGTATATATCCACACACACACACACACAAATTATTCATCCAACAGCCGCCCTGGGTGACCCTTCTAATTGGTCATGCATGCTGCGCAGCGCTGTAGACTTTGAGAGCTTATGGCTTCTGTTGATTTAAGGTGAGTCTTAAAATTGTAATATAAATGGAAATGGGCCTGTTTTTATATGTAAATGCCACTAACTGGCTAGAGTAATGTATCACAAGCACACAGTTAATCACTGCGCTCACACTCACTTCTGCTGGGTTTAGCTTCAAAATTTTGACCATTCACTGAACAAATCAAACGTTTTTTTTAATGATTTTGTTATTCTTTCCTGTTTTCGAGAGCCTTTTTTCCTAAACCTAAGAGGATGGAGAAAGTGAAATGCGTGTGGATGTTTCATCCTGTTACTTCGATTAGACTTTTCCCAGTGTCGTGCGTCGGACGGGTCGGGTCGTGGCCTAATGCCAGCGGATTGACAGGCGTGCTACAGCCTCCGAGGGGACCAACTTTTATCTCGTCAAAGTGTTGATACGCGGCTGGGACAGAGCGCATCAATCTGAGCGTTTGAGAGGCGAGCGCTAATGTGACTTCAGTGCTGTCACCTCATGGAGACACTGGGAGACGTTCAGAGGACAAACCCATTACGCTAATGACCGTCCAATCGCCATGACCAATCAAATATGCCGACTCCCCCTCCCCGCGTGTCTAAATGTGTCCGCGGATGCTGGCAGAAGGGAAGGAGCGGAGGGACTGTGTTTTGACAGCGACTAAGGGACACTTGACAGTAGCGTGCCAGTGAGCATCATTCAACGCTCGGCCATCTTCACACGGTCCACAGTCGGGTTCAGTCCGCTGCTATTGTTCAGAACTCTCTCAGAGCTCGCTTCCTCCCCGTCTGCTGATATGTATTGATGTAGAAACAGTTGTTTGGTGTGTTTATCCAGGGAATTCTTCCAGCGCTTGTCAGGGAACGCCACAGCGATTCCAAGGGTCACTAACAACAAAAGACTGATTGAATAAATTTGTGTAAAAACAGAAAGAGGCAAACAAAACCTCAGCATGTTTCTGTCCTCTTCCAGAGCGCCCGGGTCAGACGAGACGTTTCTGGGCTCGAGAGCGCATCTCTGCGGGACGATCCCAGCTCCTCCTGAGTCTCTATCACACACTGCGCTCAGGAAAACTGTAGAGGAGACGGTTTGAGTAAAATAAAGTACAATTATTACAGAAGTTTCAAATGTTGCCATGGCGATTAACTGAAACCAAAACTGGAGTGAATATCAGGAAGTAAAAGTAATTACAAAATTAATCAAATTAAAATATATAAAATAAAAGCTAATTCAAAACATTAGATAATTAACAACAAAAAAACACTGACAAAATACATATTAATCTGGAATAAATAAGAGGATAGTTCATGTAAAAATGACCCGTCGGCATCACGGACTCCAGCTCTATATTATGACTCTTCTGATGCGTCGTGTGAAGACGTGTCGTGTCAGGTTTGACGTCACTGATGCCGGATGGCATTGGTTCTCGCATCTCTCCTGACCAAACGCCAAACGCATGACCAAACGCATCACCACAAGATGATATGCACTCGTTTTGAGACCTATTATATGTTGATTCATTTAAATTACATTTTATACTTTGCTCATGTGGTGTATTTCCACAGCAGCAATAATGAACATTCTGGGAAATTCGAGCAGATGAAAATAATTATATGGCTAATGTGCGCTCCAATATTGTCCAGTTTGGAAACAAATCATAAACCTGTCCCTTTGCAAAATGCCAATCAATAACCCTCCGACATGTTTCTCCAGCCTTCACACATTTGCATATAAATCCTTCGCAAAATGCCATTTTCTCCCCAAACAAATTAGTAATCGCCATGAAGAAATCCGATAATTCCAGCTATAATTTCTGAAACTAACGTTTGCTCATAATTAAATGAAAAGGAGAGAAGTAAACGCATTTACCTCATAGCTAATTTAAGGAAACGTCATGAATATTGCAATAACTGTAGAGTGGTTATTGTGAACTTCATTTGCATAAGTATTGTGCTCTCAGTGTTGAACCTGTGATCCAAACGGAGAGTTTGAGTCCACCGGTGAAAACTGTAACTCAGGCCGTATTCACGTGTGTGATTGAGTGATTCAATGGACAGCGCGACCCATAATGCAAAGCAAACAGCCGTGAGTGACTGTAACAGACGAGTCTGAGTCGGTGAGGGTTTGTTCTGTTGACGGAGGCGCAGAGGTTGAGCAGGTGGTTTATAATGAAGCTGATTCTGACCTTTTAATGCTGCAGTCATTGATTGAGAGCGGCAGCACGCCCGGCTCGGTCCGAGGTGATAGATTATTTAATTAACTATTGACCTTTCTGCCGCCCATTCATCGATGAAAAGCCTTTTATGACAGAGCAGCGTTTAGGCGGAGAGCTGCTGAGTTTTGATTTTTGGATTTACTGTTTAGATTCACTTCCTATAGTTGATGTTACTGTTTCATTCTGGTCTGGTGATAAAGTTTCTCATACTCACTGTTACTGTTACAGTTACTCTTACTGTTACTGTTACTATCTATCACTGTTACTCTTACTGTTACTGTTATTCTTATGGTTACTGTTACTGTTACTCTTACTGTCACTGTTACTGTTACTGTTACTGATTCTGTTACTGTTACTGTTACTGTTACTCTACTGTCACTGTTACTGTTACTGTTACAAAATAATTATCTGTAAATAAATGAGCAACATATTTTTAGTTCTACCAGAAAGACTGAGGCCGAAACAAGTATACATCTATTATACTACAAGTATTAGAACACGGTTGGATAGATGAGAAGATTATTACTGTAGCGACGCAAAAGTTGAGTCTTTCTGGCAGAACTTACACTAAAGCTTTCATTTTTAACATTTTTTGATAAAATAATTAAAGATGATGCACATTAAAAAACTTCACATACATTTTTAGAAGAAAAATAAATACTGAAATTGTTTGAAAATATACCATCGGTTTAAATATATCAATTCATAGAGCTATGATGGATCTCTGTTTAACATTGTAAGTTAAGGTCAAAGACAAAGGTGAAAGATTAAACAAATCAAACAAAAATCAAATGAACATGTCTGGTGTCGGGCCACTTTCTGTTTAATATGAACTCTGTGTTTTGATATATACGATAGTATGTGTGCAGTATGTTCTTCTTCTTTAACAATGAGTGTCCTAGATTCCTTCTCTTGATCTATTGGAAGTGTTGAGCGCGCCTCCCGCTGATCCAGAATCAGTGCTAGAATGTTTCCACAGATGTCAGACTCCCTCCCTGTAGAGAGACATGCGTCGCACTCTCCCGAGTGCAGTTAAAGAGAGAGAGACACATGTCTTACCTTCCAGAGCAAAGAGTAAATTGGCCTCGAGAGGTTTTTATCTATTCAACCTGTTCGTCAGCATGAGGGAGACGGACTGAAGCGAGACTGAATTAGCTCTGATATGTCTGACTGAATGATGATGCCGCGCTGCTACAGATTTCTCTCAGTCACACACTGACGTTAGACTCGTGAAACCAGCTACGAGGATCAGTTTTATTTAAGATAAAGTTAACAGGTGATGTTCTGGCAACAAAAGTTATTCCAGTAACGGTAAATAGCACATCTGTTCAAAGTCTTTAACTCTTTCCTCACTTTAACTCTTTTCCGGAAATCCACATTTTCTCTGTTCTACAGTAGGGGGCGCTGTTACACCCCCTCTATAAGAGTTATGGATCTACTGATCAAACACAGGAGAAGAAGAAGCAGAAACAAGCGATAGAAGCATTTAAAATATCTCCATCATCCTCATATAAATCAAATGTGTCTAATGTTTCTGAATGAAATGAAGAGGAAACGACTGAAGCGTTGAGGTGTTGATCGACTCGATCTGAACATGATCTTCGACTAAAGCTCATTTTCTCAGCTTTTTTCCCCCAAAATGTTGCTGTTTTACACATGAAGTGTTGATAAAAAAAGAAAGCATGACGCTTGAATACATTTGTTTGTTTAAAAGCAGAGGCTCTTTTTTATATGAAAATGTACTGCTTTGAAAATTCATTCAAATGAAAATGAATATGAACATCTGCATGTTCAGATAATCATAAAACAAAATATTCTGGAGGCGATGAACGTTCAGTGAAAATTATCCAAAATGCTGATGCTAGCGGGCAACTTTAAAAAAGAAAAGAAAAGGTTAATAATGTTTGCAAAAAACAACAACAACAACATTATTTATACATTGTTCATCAAACGTTTTAGTTGGATGTTCATCTAACGTTTTTAAATGTATCAACTTGTTTCAGAACGTTCAGAGAACATTCAAATGTATAACGCTTAAAGCACAATGTTGGAAGAATGATACAATGTAACGTTCATATAAAAAAGTCACATAAAAATGTTTTAAAGCATTTAAAGTCAGTATTTAAGGAGTGGGAAGATATTTTTGGGAAATGGAGCAGTGTTCAGAGAGTGTGTGTGAGCTGAGTGTAATTCTGTGTAACACACTTCATCGCTGCTGTGTCAGATCTCATCTGCATGATCAAATATTTGTTGTTGTTTCAGAGATTTCCAGATTATTTGTTTCTATCACGCACACAAGAGTCAGATCCACCGCACAGGTTCACGTTCATCTGACGCCATCAATATTTATTGCTTATTGTTTAGAGATATACAGGCCTACAGATTACACACACACACACACACACACACACACAGATCACTGGATATCTGTCGCATTCTCTGTGTTATATTAAAGAATGACACAGGGAGGGATCGCCAGAGCTGTAAATATTTAATATCATCTTTGGGTTATTCATAAAACAGACTCTCTGTACAGATCAAGTTTCTCTCTCTCACACACACACACACACACACACACACACACTGCTTCCGTCAGAGAGTTCACACTTACAGTTCAGAGAGAAAGCCGTCAGAGACACATCAGATCTTTCCTTCGCTGCTGATTTGAAGGATCATCACTAGAATTAAATCACTAATTCTGCATGAAAGCTTTTAAAGTCCAGATGTTTTAATGTGAGCTGAGAGTTTGACCAAACGTATTTCTGTGTCTCCACACTGTCCTGCAAACAGAGGAACAGAAGCATTCAGTCAAGCGTGCCAGATTTATTTGACAACAAGACAGCAAGCACAAAAAAACAAACAAAAAAACATAAAGTATAATTAAATTAGCACATGCGTATCCTGACTGTGTGCAGAAACACTTCTGTGCTCAGCGAAACATGCGTCTGCAGATCATCTTCATCTTCATCTTCATCAGGAGTGTGTGTGAGCAGACCAAAGCCACAAATGCACATTTCAGAAGCTTTATTATTTATTATTTTATTTTTGAATTTTCAGTTTTAGTGATTTTGTTATGGGATTTTGTCATTTTATTTTGTTGCTATTTCTATTTAACTTTTTAGGGTTAAGTTAGGGTTAGGCTAAAATATTTTTTTTAATTTAATTTTTTAGTGATTTTAGTGATTCTGAAATTTATTTCAGTTAATTTCCAAGAAAACAATTTTAAATTTCATTTTTTTTATTTTTATTTTTTTTATTTAATTTTTTTTTTATTAAAAAAAAAATTAAATTGAAGTTTTTTATCCAACATTTATTATCCCAAATATCGTGTGTGTGTGATGGGTAGGTTAGTGTAACAAGACAG
>JAOTRC010000004.1:210953-223992 GCA_027497675.1 Cyprinella lutrensis
GTGTGTGTGTGTGTGTGTGTGTGTGTGTGTGTGTGTGTGTGTGTGTGTGTGTGTGTGTGTGTGTGTGTGTGTGAAGGAATGTAAGTGTTGCTCCTCATAGGATCTGGAATCTCAGAGGAGTATATCCAGCTGAAAAATGTTCCCAGTGGGAATGAGCGACATTCCGGAGGGATTTACAGTGTGATACAGCTGTTCCCCTCAGCACCCCCCCCCCCACACACACACTGTTTACTTATTCATGAATAGACATTGTGAAATTGTGCTTAGTGTCTTTTTATTATCTCAGCAGCATCAGTGATTAATGAGTGTCAGCTTTAAGAAGGTAAAGCAGGATTATTGATGAAGGAGATCGGCAGGTTCAGGAGTGAAGCGCCTCCGCTAATGAACTGAAGAGGCCGAACGCCACACTGACCCGCACGGGTCACCATAGAGAGATACTCGAGTGCTCTCCATCACTCCTCTCTGAAGTCCGACATGAATCAGTCGCTCTCCACTTCAGTACGTCCCACCTTTAATGATATAATTATATTACAATCACACAGAGAGAGAGAGAGAGAGGATCTATTCTGGGACTCGCGCTCATCTACAGACAGTCTGACGCCAGATGGCTCATTCTAATAAATATTCAACCTTAACACGGTTCCCGATGTAACTTGTTTCTCCTTCTCCTCCCTCTCACTTCCTCTGTTCTCTGAGCGGCTGCCAGCCTCCACCCGTGACGGAGGCTTACGGTACTGTACAGTTTACTGTAACGCGGGGGATGAGAGGAGAGAAGGCCGAGAACGAGTCTTCTATCGCGGCGTAATCAAAGGAAAACAAGCAGATGAAGATAATGAAGGCTGAGGAGGAGGAGCGCTCTCCGTCATCCCTGTGCTGTCGGGTTAGGAGGAGCATTTATGAAGAACGTTCGTGCAGCTTTTTCCATTTATATTGCAATTATGAGCAAACCAATGATGATTGGTGTCAGAGACGTCACTGAATCTGAGCTTTAGAAGAGGGGAAACACAACTTACATTTCATTTATTGGCCCTAAATGCTCTATTTCCAACATTCACACAGAAATTGTGAAGTTTTTTTCATGTTTTTTTTTTGTGTTGCCAGAATATTCCCATGATGACATCTAGTCTCTTCATAATAGATTATTTTTTAAAAATTTAATTTAGTTTTTAATTTTAATTTAATTAATTTTTAATGTATTTAGTTTAGTTTTTAATTTATTTTTTAATTTATTTTTTGAATTTTTAATTTAGGAACATTTTTTTTATTTAATTCTCACTACTTTAATGTGGGAAAATAATCTAGCGTTTAAATTGTAAATATTAGCAAAATTTAATTCATCCTTTTTTATTTTTTTTTGCATTTTTTTTTTACATTTTGTAAATTTTTATTTGCAGTTTGCAATTTACAGTGCAATGCAAGTCTTAATGCTCCAAAAAAAAGCAGGCTTCATTTTCTTTTAGCAAATTATGCCTTTTTTTCCCGTATGCATTTGAAGTGAAATCTGAGCGGGTCGGTTTTTCCGTGGCTCTTCCTCTCTCTCTCTCTCTCTCTCCCTTGACTGTCTGCCTGTCTCTCGCTCTGACAGCATGTTTAGACTCGTCCACATCGCTGTAATCAGCACTCAGGGTTCGTTCGCTCGCTCGCCTCCTGTGATTAATTTGATGACCGGTCTCAAATCAGAGCTCAGAACCTGGAGACAGCACCATGACAACCATCCCACCGCCGGCCAATCACAGCACGGCTTCCTATGGCAGGAAATGGATCTCTGGGAGATTTGGAGTGGGTGGACGAGGCCCATCGCCTCGACTCACGACAGGACACACACTGCGTGCGAGTGTGTTTTATGACACGATAATAGATGAAAACAGGACTGGAGTTTGGTAATGTCTAGTTAGCAGTGAGGAGTCATTTATCAGATGCTTTTATCCAGCAATAGTCCTCTCACAATGATCAATTCTGTCATCATTCACGGAAGTTACATGTATGAATTTCTTCTTTAAAATACAAAATAATACGATCAATGGACCCCTCAGACTTTCATTATATGAACAAAAAAAAATATTAATTATACAGAAGAGTGTAAATGATGAGAGAATGATAATTTGGGGTGAACTGTCCCTTTAAATGTACCGCTCTTGATGAATTCCAGCTCTAGGTGTTAAACCTAAACTCACATCAGAATATTGTAAAATGCGTCTGCAAACTGACGTGACTTTTCTGTGGTATATTTTTGCACATCTGAGGTGTCTAAAGTGAGGGTTTATGCAGTGAGAGCTGACGTGTGTTCGGAGAGAGGGATGATGGGACGCTCCCGTGTTCAGCTGTGAAGGAACACAAGTTTGGATGCGTGTCATTGGCTTCAGCACAGCATCATGTGACAGTCAGTTTTTGGGGTCGTGTTGGCAGCGTGAGCATCAGTCAGCGGGATGTTGAGGTGTTTTAGGTTAAACTATGACAGCACACGCTTCAGTCCTTACAGGAGGTTAATCCTCGACGCTTGACTCACACTCGTGCGCTTCCTAACCTGGATCAGCTCATTTCTGCAGAACACACAAGGACAAATACTGAGGAATTTGCATGCAGATCTTTTGGTTACACTTTATTTTAAGGTGTCATTGTTATCGTGTAATTATATATATATGTAATAATATGGGTTTATTATGGGGATATGGGTTTGATTGAGGGTTATTTGCATGTAACTATGCATAATTTACTAATAATATAATGGTAACACATGTAAGAAGGACACTGTAAAATAGTGTACTGCTCTTTTCATTCAACAGTTCATAGACATCAGGGCGTTTATCTTAAAACAAAGTCAATTTCTCTAAAAAAAGTGTAATTAGACTACTGCACTAATTACTCTCTCTAAAATGTATTGCATACTTCTTATTGATTACTTTCTAAATCCCAAATCAACCTGGAACTGTTGAACAAGCATAGACTTGAAGACTATATATAAAAACAATATAAAATTGCACAAATTCTACTTGAACTGACCAAAGTATTTAAAGGGAGAAAGTTATTTTAAACACATACGTTAGCAACATTAGGTAAATGTCGATGTTAAATCCACTATTTAATATATAATTTTTGTATTTAATGTAATAACTTCGGAAGTAACTACAATTAAAGAGAACAGAGAAAAGATAACGCAGAACATCGCAGTTATCCCTTACTGTACTTTTCAAGGGAAAATTAATTAAATTACAGTAATTAATTACTTTGTAATGCATTACACCCAACACTGAAAACTAAAAATATTTCATTATTTGAAATAAAATTAAATATACAGAAAAATTCAAATGTATTTATTTCAGTTAGTTGCCAATGTACCATTTTAAATGTGTGTCTAATTTAATATAGTGCACTAAAATAACACACTGATACTTAAATATATATACTTACAAATATATAATATATTTAAATATAAAAGCAAACAAAAAATACTGATACTTTAAAGTTAAAATAATGGAAGATTTAAAAATAAAAAAAATAATTTAAAATATGAATAATAGGATTAATAATAAATAATATGTATTATTAATAATAAAATAACACTGTCACAGGTACCAACGGACTATGGTGTTATGTAACCATGTGACGATGAGTAAACAATGATAGACTTTTGAGTAACGTATTCCTCTAAACGTGGCACAGACTGCCGATGTGATTTCTGTGAGTGTGTGTCTTCAGATGTTCTCTAATATGATGGTAAACTGATGGTTTGATTGAAGCACCTTCACAGCATGTGTGTAAGTTTATGCTAAATCTTCTTTAATTCCTTCTTTAACTGGAGCGCATGAAGCACGCGGCGCCTCGTTCCTCTCGTGATCTCGGCAGATTTCAGCATGGAGACGTTTGGAAGATGTTTCCTTCATCCGCTTGATCCAGACTCTTTATTATTTATTTATTTATTTATTTTTGCATTAAGGATTCTGAAAATTTTGCAAAAATGTACAATGCAATTTACAGTGCAATGCAAGTCTTAATGCTCCAAAAAAAGCAGGAAATCTTCATTTTCTTTTAGCAAATTATGTCGTCTTTTTTCGCTTGTGCATTAGAAGTGAAATATGAGTGTGCCGGAGTTAAGCTCAAACCGAAAATAAGCTCAAGCCGACTCTAATACGGTGGAACGTCCGTCAGATCCGTCATGATGAGCGTGAGAGAGAGCCGATGCAGCAGATGTTTCGGCAGGTGTGTGTTCAGGTGTGTGTGCAGGTGCAGCATTCACTCAGTTCATTTGCATATCTCACCCTTACAGTCCAGTCGACCTTTGATGAGACGAAACATCTGAGCTGAGAATTTTTGCTGAGAATTTCATTCAGCTTTATTTCAATTCAATGTTTTAATAGATTTAGTGAATAATAATATTTTTGCATGAAGTCAGGACATTGATATTGTACATTTCAAAAGCACATGCATATCTCAATATCTCACACACGTACAGCACGAGTGTGCCCTTGATTCAGAAGAAGGTCAAACCAAGACTGGATGTAGATGTGCTTCATAAAGCGGGAAACTTGTTAGTACTACTATCCGGTTACGGCTGAAACACACACACACACACACACACACACACACACATACACACACTTCCAGAGGTGAAGAATCACTTGAGTAATTGTTCTTGTCATTTGTGCTGTAATTTTACTCCTGAATGCCTTGTTTTAGACAGGAATTAATAAAAATCGCACTCGCTTCAGGTGCTTTCTCTCTCTCTCTCTCTCTCTCTCTCTCTCTCTCTCTCTCTCTCTCTCTCGTGTGTGTGTCCGGCGGAGCTTCGGGCAGTAGAGGTTTAAATGGCAGGGATTGGTCCCTGAGCTGGAGGCGCGAGTCTGAGTCCGGCTCTTCGATCCCTCTGATCCCGGCTAATTTAATTAGTCCGAGAGACGCTGGTGAGTCCAGAAGAGTTCTTCTGATGCAGAAAGATCCAGGGAGCGTCTCCGTGTCCCACTTACAAACACAGGCCCGAGGTCTGGACGCTTCGGTACCCTCATTATCTCCGCTGAGGAGAATCACTTCATCCCATCATCTACCGTTAGAAGGAACTAAAGCTTTATAAGTGTCGAAAGAGTGGCAAATTATTCTGTTTCTGCACGATATGACCCTTAAAATGACTTGAGTTAGTGCAACAGTAATGTAGTCGGGTTAATTTGGCCTTTTTAACTCTTTCCGTGTGATTCGTTTTCTGGAAATCCACGTTTTGTCTGTTCTACGGTAGGGGGCGCTGTTACACCACTCTATAAGAGTTCAGGATCTGCTGATCAAACACAGGAGAAGAAGAAACAAGCGATAGATGCATGTAATATATCTCCATCATCAACATTAAACGGCATATACATCATGAATGAAATGTGGATCCATGAAGAGGGAACGACTGAAGCGTTGAGGTGTTGATGGACTCGATTGAAATTAAAAGCCGTTAAGGCCGTTTACAAGTTTTTCTATCAGCAGCTGCTGATTCACACACGATTCAGAGCAGGGAATCAAAGAATCATATAATTATAGAATAATGAATCAGTGAATCAGAGAATGGGTGAATATGAGAATAATGAATCAGTGAATCAGTGAAACAGTGAATAAGTGAATCAGAGAATGGTAGAATCTGAGAATAATGAATCAGAGAATTGGTTAAATAGTTAATCAGAGAATGGGAGAATCAGTCAATCAGTGATTCAGAGAATGGGAGAAATCAGGTAATCAGTGAATAATGAATAAGTGAATCAGTGAAACAGTGAATAAGTGAATCGGAGAATCTGGGAATAATGAATCAGTGAATCTGAGAATTGGTGAATCAGTGAATCAAAGAATCGGTTAAACAATAAATCAGAGAATGGGCGAATCCGAGAATAATGAATCAGTGAATCCGAGAATCGGTGAATCAGGGAATCGGTTAAACGGTGAATCAGAGAATAATGAATCAGTGAATCAGAGAATCAGATTGGTCCTGATGAACATCTCCAGATCAGATCATGCGTTAGTGAGATAAAACATCTCTCATTAGCATGATGAACTTTTCAGCAGAAACATCAGTTCAGCTCTTCATCGGCGTAATTAGGTGGTAAACTGTGGGATTATTGAATGTGAAGAGAGTAATGGTGTTCATTTGTAGATGTGTGTTCTCCCTGATGATCTTTCATCTCTGCACACTTGTTCCTGATTACATCCAAATGAAGAGCTTCCACTACAGCCATTAGTGCGTCCCTCGGTGGATGAGGAGAGAGCGAACAATCCAAACCTTCGGGATTCAGGGCCACTTCAGATCAATCTTTACCACTAAAACTTTATCAGTAGATACAGTGACGTAGATAGTGGGAGGAAACGCTGAAAATCACGCTTTGATTTGTGTTGCTTTCGTGCATTTACTGAACATGCAAAATTCTTGCAGAAAAAGTTTTTACTTGACATTTTTTAATTCTTCTGTACAGCACTTCAATAGTATTTCTTTTATTTGCAACTTTTAGAAAAATGCAATAGTTTTGGACAATGTTGTTAACAGTCAAAGCAAGTTTATAAAACCGCTGGATCAGAATCAGAGTCTGGGAAACAGGGATCCCGAAAGGCGGTTCCGATCGGCTCACGTGTCCTTCAATGCTTTAGCATCTTTACCTTCTGATGAATCTGCCGACCTCTCGACCCCGTGGAAGCGCAGCAGATCTGAGGAGCAGGTGAATCACGCATCTCTCCACCGACCGCAGCGCAACTTGTGCATTTTTTAATCCCGGCTATAAATAACAGACTTTCTGAAGAAGAGGGTCAGAGCTTGTCATATCAGGTTATGTCTGCCCGGGATACTTGTACAAGTGTATCATGATCCATTTTGTGAGAGCATGGCTGATGAATTATAAATGACGGCAGCCCGCGCAGGTTGCGAGAAGTGCCGCGCTTGTTTTCTTCTCGTCGGTTTCGTGTTTTCTCTTCCCCGAGGCGAGATTCCTTTCCTCCTTTTTGTCAGAGGTTGTAGGTGCATTTTCAGCGGCGAGGTAAAAGCAGACCAACACGCTGAATAATTAAACGCGGCGTGTTTGAACAGGTACAAAAATAATCCTGTCTCCGTGCCTTGGAGAAGCTCTCCGCACAGATCAGAGCCAGATATGAAATATTAAAGGTTATTGGTGGGGTGAGAGCGAGCGCTCCTGCGAGGGCAGGTAACTGTGTGCCATCAGATGCCGTTGGTTTATTCATGGCTATCTCTCTCTGTAAACACCGTCGTTTCTCCGGCCTCGTCTTCTCGGAGAGCCATCTGCGTCCACACACACACACACACACCTGAGGGAAGTTCATCTGCGTCCACACACACCCGAGGGCAGTTCACGTCCACCTCCGTCAGCTTGAGTCGGATCCGTTTCCAGGCTAAGTGAGGGGTCATCCTCGGGGTCGAGCTCCTCCGGTGGAAAGGCCTCAGGTTTGAGGTTAATTACCACAGAGAGAGAGTGTGAACTGGGCCAGGCCGAGAACCACGCTGCTAACGATGGCAATTAAAGCTTTGACGGGCTCTGCGGCGCCGACCTGCCTTCAGGCTCAGCCGAATCCTCCTGATCCGTACAGCGACGGATACGCCACACTAATGACTGGAGCACTTCTGTCTGAACATCCACACTGTAGCATTCGGGAGTGTCTCCGTGTCATTATATTAACTCGGAATTACGGATGCTGTGGGACGTCCTGCATCTACACCATTATTGGTGCAAAAACACCCCTTCATCCGTAAGACTTTACTCTAAAGTCCCACACTGGAAAAAATGAAGTACTTTTCTCTTGCTTTCCAGCACAGATCGAGATAAGTCAAGACAAATGACTTAACATACACAATTATCATTTTCTGGAAAAACATTAAAATGAAGTGAGTTTGTGATTAAAACAAGAACAAAAATAAATTTGATTTAAAGGGAAAAAGTTATTTTTCAGACTATATTTTTCTTGTTTTAAGCACAAACTCACTTCATTTTAATGCTTTTCAGAAAATAATATATTTATAGATTTTGCAAAACAATTCTCATCAAAATTCTCTAGAGATCAACTGAACTGCAACGATTTGGGCTTATTTGTGTTTTTCCTAAGGAACTTCCTGGAAATATTGTTGATACTTTAATGAAACTCAACTCCATTAGGTCTCCAGAGCTGCGAAAGAGAAATAAAACAGAAACCAGATTAAAATGGGAAGGTAATGGAGAGTTGAGTTAATGAAAAGGCTTTTCAGTAGTAGCTTTCAGAAGAGATCTCAGCAGTGTCTCAAACTGGGCTCAGGCTTTCAAGATACCAAAGGCTAGAATTCTCATTATGAACTCAAAACATTTCTCATCAATCGCTCAACTACATTATATTGCCAATATCAATATCAACTACATTATATTGCCAAAGTATTGGGAGACCCCTCCAAATCATTGAGTTCAGGTAATCCACTCGCGTCCATGACTGTGATTGGTTTCCACCTGTGCAAAAAGTCCATTCGTGAAATTTCCTCTCTACTAAATGTACAACTGTTAGTGGTTTTATAACAAAGTGGAAGCAATTGGGAACAACTGCAACTCAGCCACGAAATGTTAGGCCACGTAAAATCCCAGAGCATGCGATCCTTTCTGGGTTTGGGTTAGGGTTAGGGTTAGTCTGGGTTTGGCTGTAAGGAACTCTTAAAGCTTCAACATACCTAGACATTTGCATGACTGGAGTTGTGGTGGAATGGGACTGGCTGGACAGAGTCCTGAGCTAAACCTAGTAGAAGCACTTCGGGATGAGTTAGAGCGGAGGCTGAGAGCTTCTCCTCCAACATCAGTGCCTGACCTTCCCATAAACACACTCTTAAACCTTGTGGAAAGCCTTCCCTGAGAAGTTGAAGCTGTTATATCTGCAAGGGTGGACAACTCCATATTAAACCTTACGGATTCAGAATGGGATGTCATTAAAGTTCATGTGCATGTAAAGAAAGACGTTCCAACACTTTTGGTAATATAGTGTATTTGTGTTTATTTTTCCTAGAATTTAAGAGAAAACATCTTTGATACTTTAAACTGAGAACTCCATCATGTCTCCTGAGGACTGAGAGGGCAGCCGCCGTGTGTGTGTGTGTGTGTGTGAACGCTGCTCAGTTGCGTGTACAGTTAAAAGGGCCAGATTGATCTACACCTGTAGTGAACGGCTCAATACTCGTGTCTCTGAGCGACGCCTCCAGCGGCCCGTCGCTAGCCTGATTGGACCCCCGCGGAGGGACCGGCCGTGACGCGCCGCTGTCTCTGTACGGAGCCACTCCGACGCTCAGACCCGTTATCGAAATCCCGCCAGCCGCCCGCAGAAACTCACCATGAAGACGCACTGTCCTTTTCCACCCCAAACCCTCACACGAGTACAAACAGACGGCTGCTCTTCGATTCGCCCTCTACAAAGGGACCCTAAAAGAGCGACGGAGCCCCACCGTGTGATAATTGCGGAGCTACCTGGAGCAAGCGCCGGCCCGCCGCCCGACACGACGGATAAAAGAAGACCCAAATCAAGCCTGAAATGAGAGTCAAACGTTTATCAGAACTTCAATGTGTCCAGAGCGCTCAAAAGGTGTTTCTTTCCTCACGCGAGACTCGTGTATCACTCGTCCTAATCCTTTAACCTGAGAAATCCATGGGTTCTAGCTTCACAGACGCGAACCCGCGCGCTGTTCCCAATCCTGTTAGACATTATAAAGCCATCAGGCCCGAGCTCCCACGGCTAGCATCTCCTCAGAACGGGAGCGCCGGGAGCGAGCGGCACCCGCGGAGATCGGCCCTAATCATTATTTGATGACAGAAATCTGCGCGCATTACGGCGGCGGCGCTGTTTCTTAGCAACGCGCCAGGGATATTCAAACAATTTCATTAAAGTGTGACACCTCTTAGCAGGTGGCGGTGTGCGAGAGGAGATAAACACAGAGGTGGAAGCGTCAGCGCTATTTGCCAACATCACAATTGATAACATCAATTCAGCAACATGTTTACAAGCCCTCTGAAATGAAGCAAGCGTGTAAGAGTCGCTGAACCCCAGACGCCTGCTGCCTGCTACACACACACACACACACACACACACACTCGCTCAGGTGACGCTGCCTTTCAGATGGAAAACGCCTCATTTACATTCCAATACCTTCAGTGTGTCCTGGGATTCCACCGCCTCTGATGTAATGCCAGATGTGTGTGTGTGTGTGTGTGTGTGTGTCATTCAGCTTTTGATTTGGTACCTGCGGTAAATCAAGGTACGGGCTTGTACAAATGTGTTGCGGGAAAACAAACAATTGCTCGCGGCGTCTTCTCAATTGAGCAGCTGCTTGACAAAAGACAGAATAAAAACAACAGATCGAGAGAGAGAGAGAGAGAGAGAGAGAGAGAGAGAGAGAGAGAGAGAGAGAGAGAGGGTTCAGTTGTGAGAAATGAGAATGATTTACCTGAATAATCCGTCAGGTGACAAGGTGAGCTGGTCAATGTTTACGGATCACCTGTATGTGTAACTAAACCTTTGATAATCTTCCACCTGCCCGAGTGAATCTGAAACACTGTCTATGTTAATCTCGCTAATAAATAGCAGCTTTAAGATGATTTTGGGCTGAAATACGAGTCTGGCGTGTTCTTGACAGATTTGATGATGTTCATCTGTCTATTTAAAGAAATAGTAGCGCAGCTGTTTCGGTTTCATCCTAGCAAATGTATCCGGGATCAGGTTTCCTTTGCTTACCTGGTGAAAACTAACCCGTGGAGTCCACCGATCTGCCTGATACGAGGAGTGTGTGTGTGTGTGTGTGTGTGTGTTACACTGAGGATTGATCAGTAACCAACCTGAACATCCACAGGTGTTTGTGCTGGGATGATGAAATCTGCAACCTCTGACCTTTGACCTGCTGTCTGTTCGGTCCTGTAGACAAAAAAACATCTCATGATTCTGTGCTTTAGTGAAGCAGAACAAGAGAGAGAGAGAGAGAGAGAGAGAGAGAGGGGGTTCCCTTTAAATGACTTTAGCACAATCTTTTGATTCCACCGCTCACGAATCGCTCTGCAGTTTGAGCGGATCAGTTTGAGCGGATCATTTATAAAGAGTCCTACTGTAAACACATAAATAATATAAAAAGTGTATCTGACCTCTTTAACATTCAAGAAATGACCCTTCACAATTGAAACTTGACTTTCTGCTGCACATCGTCCTGTTACTCGGCGCTCCGCCTGATCCTGCCGTTATCAGAGAAAACACGGCGAACGGTGTGTTCAGAGACCCGGCCGGCACACACACACACACACACACACAGCGCACTATTGACGGCAGATTTCTATACGGTCGAGATCTAATCGCCCAACACTGAGACACTATACGGACACGCGCCGTTCACACAGAAAGAGCCAGACAAACTGAATAGAAAAGCAATATAATCTTCCCTAAATGTGTGTGTGTGTGTGTGTGTTCGCCCATTTTAATTTGACGGGAATGAACTGACGTTATTTCTGCAGTCTCGGCTGTCGGACACTGATCTGTGTGTAACTGAGAGACAGTCGTTGTAAATCGTGTCCACACACACACACACACCACAGCTGAAACGATCAATGGAATCACTTTCATAAAGCTTTCGTCTTCTGATACACAATACAAACATCGAGAGCCTAGCGTGAGTAGAGATGTTAACTTTGGTTACTCTATATTTTGATGTTGCCTTCAGACAGGGAACAGCCGTTCGCACATGATGGAGAGATGAAAGTATGAATTAAAGCGTGAAATACAGATGTAAATGTGTTCAAAGAGGGAAACAGTCAGGCTTAATTTGACGAATGAGATGTTCCTGTCGTGGCCTTTTGGCAGCCGGCGCTTCTATCCCATTCATCAAAACCCTGGGCGACACTATCATTCCCCGGAAGAGCATCACTCTCGGAGAAACAGTCCGACTCCTTCGGGATCTCCGGCTGGATTTATGTGAATCATCACTCGCTCCACAGCTGACTCGCACAAACGAATAATTGAATCGCTGCAAGTACATAAAACACCACAATGGCTGATGTAACGAAGACCGACGTAAATCTGAGGCTCTTCCTCTCTTCTCCTGGACTAGCTGCCGTTGAAGACTCGGGAGAGAAATGAATTAACCATCTCTTTAATATTCCAGTTCTTTCTGACTTCTGTGGAAGTCTTAAATGAGTCGTCCTAAAGAGTGTGTGGTTTTAATTGTTGAGTGGATGTAAACGAGTCAGCGCTGAGCAATCCTGTGCTCTCCTGTGTTTGTGAGGGAAGTCTCGTGGTCTCTCCCGCCTTTGGCTTTCCGCTGGGAAGGGCTTTTTGGTGGATAACATGCCCATTACTGCGCTGTAAGGTCAGTAATCAGCTTTCTGATATGAGCCCTGTGTGCTGAGCCGGGGTCAGACAGATGTTGACATACTGTTCACTGCGGAGTTATGAAATATTAAATATGTGTCGGCTACACATCATTCACACGTTAATGTCCTTCGCTACGGAGCGGCGCTGTATTATACCATCCATCAATCCGGCGACGAATATCTGCACTCATGCTGTCGAACCAACCACACCATAGATCATGTCCAGCTGACTCCAGAGTCTAATCACGACAGAAATAAAGTTTTAATATTTAAAAAACAAACAAAAAAAAGTTAAGAGGCAAAGTGATGCGAATTAAAAGTAAAAAAACAAACGTTTTATTAAACCGATCAAAATTCCAATTGAATGAATTTGAAATTGTTGTATTTTCTAATAAATATCACTATAAACAATGAGTTTATCAGTTTAACAGTTTAAAATTATTTGATTTAGTTTACATTTTTATCAGGTTGCTGTCGCTGGAATTTTATAAAAGCAAGAGCTTGTGTGTTACAGTGATTTTACCACGAGTTGTTTTTCTGGTAAATAAGAGTTAAAATCACTGTGACGCATGACCTCAGTTGGCTTTGGATTTCACAAATAATGAATGTTTTATTCGTTGCACGTGTCTGCAGTGTAGCACCCAATTCACTTAAAGGGGTGATGAACTGAGAAATCAAATTTTCCTTGAGCTTTTGACATCTAAGAGGTCATCATATTATAAGAA
>JAOTRC010000004.1:270553-281474 GCA_027497675.1 Cyprinella lutrensis
ATTAATTTTTATTTCAATTTTAGTTTTAGCAATTTTAATACTTTCACACAAATGTTAAAAAATAATAATAATAATTCTGATAAAAAAAAGTTTTAATATTTTAAAATGAACAGTTATTCTATTATAAGTAACAGAAATGTTATTTTTCATGGTTTTAGTTTTTGTTAACGATAATAACCCTTCCGCACACTCTCTTAATTAACTTCAGCCCTGTTTTCTGCTATTACGTATTTATATATATATTTGTATATTATGCACACAAGCGTTAGAGTGGATATAGTGGGTGATATCGTTGTTGTTATGATCTCCAACATGATGCCGTGAATGCTGTTGATAAAGCTTAACTCCTATTGAACTCGGAACATTCCTTTAATTTGATAAACCCTCTCGGAGCCGGAATGTCTGTGATTCCGCTGTGTTGCAATTCCATGATGTGTGTGTGTGTGTGTGATAAAAACCACGGCCATGTTTCTGCTGGGTGACGTTCATTAGCTCCAGAGGAAGAAGCCAAAGTTTCTCTCTCTCTCTCTCTCTCTCTCTCTCTCTCTCTCTCTCTCCCCAAACGTGTGGGCATTCCCTCAGTGTTTGTGTGTTTGGTGCCGGTGTGTCTGCTCTGGTACCTCGACTCACAGCTCCGTCCTGAGATAAGCTCTCTCTCCGGTCAGTCAGGTCCGTCCTTGACTCACTCTCCTCTCCCATAACGCCCTTCTCTTGGCGGTGTGTGACACTGTTATCACCGACACAAACGTGAAGTAAATCACCTGGGCTCCTCCGTGTTCTCAGATGTTTGAAGAGTAAATCATCATGAGGGATAGATCGGACACAGGACTCTTCCTCACACACACACACACCAGAGCTTTCCCTCGATCTCGAGACACTGACAGAAACTGTGGACGGCGGAAAAGAGAGATCAGGAAAAATAAAATACAAGAACTCCAGTAAATAACTGCGTTCATTAAAGAAGTAAAACGAGTCGATTTGATCATATTGATTATTCATTTTGTTGACAGTGAACATCATGGTCACTCATCTGTGTTATTAACGGATGCCGGTTTCTGACAGGGGGTTCAGGAACACACACACACACACACACACACACACACAGATCTCAGAATAATGATATTGAAGTGTGTGTTTTCTGCATTTGTGTTCCTCATGTTGTCAGTGGTTTAATTAGAGAGTCAGTGTTTAGTTTCTGTGCCAGAGACGGATCAGTGAACTGAAGATACACACACTCTCTCTCTCTCTCTCTCTGTGTGTGTGTGTGTGTGTTTGCTTGTTCAGGTGGATGGAACATTCTTGAGCTGAGTTTGCTCTCTCTTGTTTCCCAGCGTGCTCGGCGTGTGTGTGTGTGTGTGTCCTGAGATGCAGTGTGTCAGTGTGTTAATACACTCTCTTCTGTGTGTCTCGGCCTCAGATGAACTGAAGGGAGATTATGACTCGATGGGACCCGACGCCGGTCTGCAGCCCGTTGGGAACGGTACAGGTGAGTGTGTTGATTCGCTTGACATTTTTAAAGAATCATATTAAAATCATATTTTCTAGTTTCAGGCTCTCCTAGAACAGGTTTTCCTGATTATTCTCCTCATATTCTCCATTGTTGCGGCTCCTCTCGTCAGTCTGTCAGTAACGCTCTGTTTATGAAGCCCCGCCTCCTGAAAGCACACTGTGCTCTGATTGGTCAGCTGGGGCAGTGTGTTGTGATTGGTCGAGTGTTTCGAGTGTGTTTTGCCCCGCCCCTTTCCATTACCTCCACTACTAACTCAACCAGGCCACGCCCCTTTATTATGCGCATGAATTATTATAATGAGGAATATTGTGACGTGGTTGAAACTCGAGATACAGTGGAGGTGTTTCAGGAGTTCAGGAACACTGATATAGAGGAGAACACACACATCACCATCACACACTGAGGACAGATGAACAGATCCTCAGAGCTGTATTGATATCAGCAATAACCCATCGTGACTCTGAACACAGTGAGAAATATCATCACTGTAGTCTGAGATCATCACACACACACACACACACTGTTAGCCGGAGCTGTCACTGGTGATGTACTTCAGGAGGAGGGATGTGTAGTTTTAATAAAGCTTTCTAATGTTAGACACACACTCCAGAGATGCGCATCTCGAGTCGGCCCACGATCCCACATTAGGAACCGTAGGACTCGACTCTCTTTCTTCTGCGAGCGCCAACTTCCCCAAATCGTATTTCAGGCCAAAATCTAATTTGTGCACAAACTGGATTTGTTTGGATCATGTACGCGGCAGAGCCAGCGAGGAGCTGAACGTGTCGATCGGCCGAGCGAGTGACGGCAATCGTTCGCTCTGTTAAATGATGTTAAAGGGCTGACATTTTCAAGACATTTTTGACAGCGCCACAGTCCAGCAGCTCGACCTTTACACAAATGAGACCGTAAAATGTTTATGTCAGACAAACCTCACTTGAGTTTATACCTTGCACAAGCTCATCCTAATTAAAAGGTAGCTCATACTCTCTGGCGTAATATTTAACTCGTCAAAGCCGTGTGTGCGCTGTTAGATCATATTCTAGAACATTAAACACCTTCAGTTTCCTGCTGCTGCTCTTTATTTTTACAAGAGGTCTAGAAGCTCAAGTCTCATGTTTTATCAGATCCTAGAAATCAAAACCAAATGATTCATAAATGCGTCTCAAGCCAAGGCACTCGGGGGTTATAGTACATCGACTCTCGAGGTTTATGTAGCGTTTCCCCTACACACATCCAGAGATACACACCTTTACAGAGCCAATGATTCATGAGTCGTCCTTCAGTGTAGAGCAATGCATTGAGTATAGAGAGACTCGGCTCGGATTGAGTTCATATCGAGATCTCTTACTTTTAATGTCGGTAAATCTGAGTACATATCTTTAGATTGATTTGATTGTCTCAGGTACTCTTCATTTGCTCTCGTTTCCCTTTCATTGCTGTAGGTAACACAGTCTCATCCCAAAAAGCCATATAACTGACGTCTTGGGACGTCTTTTGACCATACGTCATTATCCGCCTTTTTAGTGCCCCATTAAACGTCGGTAGATGGCGATTCCGGGCCGTCATACAACTGACGCTTTACCTTTAATGCCAGTTACGTTTAGGGGTTGGGTTTAGGTCTGGGTAGAGTTATGATCCCATAACCTCATCTACCGACGTTTAAGGGGGCCCTAAAAAGGCGAATATTGACGCGTGGTCAAAAGACGTCCCAAAACGTCAGTGATATGACGTCTTGGGATGAGACTGTAGGAGAAACAGCTGAGACTTTTCATGCACTTTTTTAAATGCCAAAAGAAATTTTCACATCACAAATCTCTCATTTTGAGACTCGCCTCGTTAGGAGTTTGATTAGAGAACGCAGGAGCGATGTTGGGGTCCATGTCTGATTGCCTCTAATACGTTTAAAAGTAGAACAAGGGTTTAGCGTTAAAAGCTTTCCCACAATTCGAATGGTTCTCCCGTTAGATTAAGTCATATTTCTTCTTTTAGTGGCCATTAGGTGGCTAGATACGGCAGTAATTTAGACATATCCCTCCCAGAACGTTTCTCTAATGTTCTTTTATCACAGATGCTGCCGCATGTTTCCATCGCCGCTCTATATCTCTCACATGTTCGGGTTTATTTAAAGGCTTTCTCTCTCTCTCTGTGTGTGTCTAGTGAAGAGCGTCCACTGCGCCGCTGAGTTCGAGGACTTCTTCGGGAAACGTAAACTGGTGGACAGTGAAAGTCATGTGGTCAGCATTGCCGAATACCTCCAGAGAGGAGACACAGCCATCATCTACCCCGAGGCTCCCGAGGAACTGTCCCGCTCCCGCCTCGCCACGCCCGAAGCCCAGGGCCACGAGGAGAACGGTGAGCGCCGCCAGCTGTCGTCTGAGTGTTTACCTTTAGAGCGAGGGCCAGCTGTCCGAGTGGTGAAATCCCGAAGCCCAAATCTCCCGTCCCGAGGGGTTACGCCGCATACCTCTCTGGTGAAGAACGTGTGAAAAATTAGACTAGAAGCCATTACAACAGAGAGAACACAACTGGCCCCAATCGCACTGCGTTTAGCTATGGTTAGCAGCAGTTTAGTCCAAAGGAGTCACGGTTAATTCTGGGTTTACCATCTCTTACCGAGCTCCTAACACTGCTGTCGTGCACATGAATGGAAAGAACACATTAAAGTTTCTGTCTTCGGTAGAGCGGTGTCGTGTTAGCGGCTAATTAGCCAAGCTAATCACTAACGATCTTTAGAAGTGAATCAATCAAAACTAACTTTAGATTAGATTCTAGATCTGCTGTAAAGCCTAAACAATCCCTGTTACTTTAATATCTTGGAGACTTGACTTCTGCTTCAAGATCCTGATTTAACATTGGACGTCACCGACATGGCATCAAAATGAAACTGCTCAAGTATTGTGTAAATATAATGTTAACAGAAACTGCATTGAACCAACAATGCGCAAAATATACTATTTATTTTCTAAGTTAATGCATCTACTTTAATGCTAGCTGATAAGGTGGACACGATTTATTTTATAATTCTTTCTTTTTTAACTATATACATTAGCTGACACTTTTATCCAAAGTGACTTATGATTGCTATATATGTCAGAGGTTTAACTAGGGGTTAAGTGTCTTGCTCAGGGACTCATTGGTGTCTCACAGTGGATTCGAACCCGAGTCTTTCACACCAAAGGCATGTGTCTCATCCACCCCTATATTTACTGAAAATTTGCATTATCCACTTTGGAACTGACACTACCACTTTTTTACTTTTTACTTTTTTTTTTAATTGGCTGCAGTTATTGGCCAATGCCAATCATCTTATAATTGGCCAAATATAATCCAAATTAATTGGCCTGGCTGACATATCTGTCCATCACCAGTACGTTCTCATGTAAAGAGTGGAAAAGAGCGTGTTACATTTCTTCCCGCACGTAAAGCCCATGAGCAAAACTCAGCGAATCGTGTGAATTCTGAGTGCACTTACTGTGAGTGTGCGTGTCCATGCATTGGACACAGTGAGTGTGTGTATGGGTGGCAGTGCCAACCTTGACGATGGCACACAGCGGAGCAGATTGTACAGATACCTCCTCATACCAGGCTGGGCACAGCGCCCATTCGCTGCCATTGATTTGCTGACCTTTTGGCCCGTTGCCCCTCTCTCTCGTTCTGCAGACCTGCCACCTGGAACTCCAGATGCTTTCGCCCAACTGTTGACCTGCCCCTACTGCGACCGGGGCTACAAACGCTTGACTTCCCTAAAGGAGCACATCAAGTACCGGCACGAGAAAAACGAGGAGAACTTTGCCTGCCCTCTGTGTAGCTACACGTTTGCTTACCGCACTCAGCTGGAGAGACATATGGCCACACACAAGCCAGGCCGAGATCAGGTGAGCCCAACCCCTCTCTCTCTCTCTCTCTACATCTAATGTGCTCTATTCCCTCTGAGAAAAGATATCATTTTGATTGGCAATCATTATTAATTTTTCATGGCATTTTGAAGATGCAGATCTTTTAATGGTTATAGCCTTAATTGAGGTCTAAATGGTTTTTTGATGGCCCGCTCTGATATGATTCTGCGAGTCTTATATTCACGATCGAATGACTATGTTAATTTCCAATTTGGAAATTGTATCCGCTCTTTAGGTTTTCTTTTTTATGTTCTTTAAAAATCAGTTTCTCCGCGGTGACAGGGTAGCACATCATAATTTCCATGCGCGCAAATGATAAACACGGCGTTTTATCTCTTAACAATCTGTTGAAGCATTATTTACACACATTATATGGGTTGTTGTGGCAGGTAGACGCAGTGTAAAACAAGGTAAAATGAGTCCCTGAGGACTAAGCTACTTCAAACCTATCTTCTGTGTGTATTGTGGCATCACGACTCCTCTTGTGATCATCTGAGCTGAGGTACTGCAGCTCTTTTATCTCTCAGACATGACGTCGTCTCTAGAACAGAATGATTTGATACACGATGAGCTGCCAACTTCTTCACCTGATGCCACGGGCCGCTCAAAACATAAACAGATGGCCCATTCTGCACCCGTGACCTCTCTAATCCACAAATTACTTCCTATTTGTTGGTCTTTGTTTGCGTGCTTCATCTTGAAAGACTTTTTTCCGTTTAAATCAGTCTGGATGTTCAGGACATACACCGGAGCGTCTGGTCTGCCGATAAAGCTGGTTCTTACTCTTAATATGCAAATGCCCAATCAAACGCTCCGCCCACATCGTGCTTGACACACTTGTGAGCGCGACAGCATCACACCGGGTGGAAAAATCCCTCTCCTCCCGCTGCTGCCAGTCACAATTAGGCCGGCGGAGTGACTGTATCACATCGAGGGTAATGGCAGGACTAAAACCTGCCTCCATCCTCCGAGGGAAGGTGGGGGGCGTGAAGCAGCTGTTGCTGTTTGTTTATGCGACTCAGCAACATATGAGCGAATGGTGGGGTCCCTCCCCGGCGTGGGCCGCACGGCTCCCCGCTTGATGTTTGAAGGTTGCCGCTGTTTGAACAATCCTCCCTGTGTCCTGTGCTTTATGCCATCTGTCTCCAGTGGAATGCGGGCCTCTCTCTCTCCCCACCAGTTGTCGGAGCCGATCATGGGCGGCGCTCACAGGCCTTTTGTGTTCCTCTGCCCGTTCGACATACTCACCTCCCACTCGGAATTAATTGTGCTCGCCTGGTGTGCTCTCCGCTTCTCCGCACTGACGCCCGTATTGTTGTTGTTGTTGTTGTTATTGTTATTATATTTTGATTTTGGAGGCTCTGCTTTGAATTGCAAATGCGAGGGGCGCAGCGTTCATGTTCTACCTTTGAACAGCAAATGAAGTGCCTGCCTACGAGCCGCATTCACGCATTATTAAAGAGACGTTTGAAGCCTTTAAACAGTCTGCAAATGTGCGTCCCAATTACCAAATTGCAACATTTATGTGAGCCCACCTTTTTGCGTAATGAACTCTTTGCTCAGGTATCTGAAGGATGTGTTGGTTAAATATGCAAGATTTATTTGGAACGATTATGCTAAATTAGATGAAGTGGATCATTTATGCCTCCCTAATGAGGAAAAAAGTCTTGGAAATGGGTTTTTTTTGTTCTTTTTTTTTCCGCTGCCAATGCAGCGTTTCTGGCTCTGGAGTCAGGAAATGAAAAGGTATGAGATGCTCTGTTATCGCTGCTCAAATGCACCCAAGCAAAGCAAGATGATGCTTTGCAACAGGAGCCATTTGGCCCGGCGTGAAATTATTCACTGAAATCTTGCCTGTTGTGTGTGATTTTTTTGTGTGCAAGAAAAGCTCATGTGAAGACTTTCTCGTCCACAGCACCAGATTCTCAACCAGGGCTCTGGCAACCGCAAGTTCAAATGCACTGAATGTGGCAAGGCCTTCAAATACAAACACCATCTAAAGGAGCACCTGCGGATACACAGTGGTACGTCCTTTTCTTCCTTTCATTACCCATTGCAGTGGTTAGGAATGTTTTGATTCGAGATCAGAATGAATCGGTTGTTTGTTTGCTTTGTCCCAGCCAACTCTTCATGAGAAGTTTGATTAGAGGACTCGTTACTTTGAAAGGAGTGCAATCTCTCACTTCTTCTTTGCCTTTCTTCACTGCAGGTGAGAAGCCATACGAATGTCCAAACTGCAAGAAACGATTCTCACACTCCGGATCGTACAGTTCACACATAAGCAGCAAGAAATGCATCGGACTGATCGCCATCAACGGCAGAGTGAGGAACAACCTGAAGACGGGTTCATCTCCAACCTCTGCGTCTTCCTCCCCTACGAACACTGCCATTTCACAGCTACGACACAAACTGGAGAACGGCAAACCGCTCGGCCTGCAAGACCAGTCCAACCACCTCAACATCAAATCGGAACCACTGGACTTCAACGACTATAAGCTGATGATGGCCTCGCACGGCTACGGCACGGGCAGCCCGTTCCTGAACGGGGGCATCAGGGGAGGCAGTCCGCTGGGATTTCATAACTCCCAGAGTCCCCTTCAACACCTGGGCATGAGTATGGAGGCACAAATGCTGGGATACCCATCTCTGGGAAACAACCTGAGCGAGGTACAGAAAGTCCTGCAGATCGTGGACAACACAGTTTGTCGACAAAAGATGGACTGCAAGCCAGAGGAGATCTCCAAGTTGAAGGCATACATGAAGGAGTTGGGTTCCCACATAGAGGAACAGAAGCAAGGACTCGCCGCTCACGGTGGACCCCAAAACGCTCTTCCACTCATCAGCCACAACGGAGCCACCAAGAGCATCATAGACTACACGCTTGAGAAGGTCAACGAAGCCAAAGCCTGCCTTCAGAGCTTGACTAACGACTCTAAGAGGCAAATTAGCAATATCAAGAAAGAGAAGGCCAATCATATGCTAGATTTAGGTATAGAGGACAAGTCGCATGAGAATAACAATCTAATGTTTACACCGTTTTCCTGCCAATATTGCAAGGAGACCTTTCCCGGTCCCATTCCCCTGCACCAGCATGAGCGTTACCTTTGTAAGATGAACGAGGAAATCAAAGCAGTGCTTCAGCCCGCTCAGAACGCCACGACCCACAAACCCGGCTATTTCGCCGAGAAGCACGGCCTTTTGCACCACGACAAGGCCATGAACGGCCCGGTCAGTCCCTACAAGGACCACGTGTCCGTGCTGAAGGCTTATTTCGCCATGAACATGGAGCCCAACTCGGACGAACTACTGAAAATCTCCATAGCGGTCGGCCTCCCGCAGGAGTTCGTGAAAGAGTGGTTTGAGCAAAGGAAAGTCTTTCAGTACACCAATTCCAGGACTCCTCCTTTAGATAGGAACCACGTGGAGTCTAATCATCCGGTCTCCGCTCACACGCCCACGAAAGACTCTTTAGGAATCCGCTCCCCGATGTCCCTGCTCAAAGGCACTGACCGCATCACGTCCCCCTCCATCCCCGAGCTTCACAACAACTGCGACACCCCACTCAGGCTCTCGAAATCCTCCCAGTTCTCCAACCACAAGCATCTGGGGGGTAAGCTGGACCACTCCAGGAGCAACACTCCTTCTCCTCTTAACTTGTCGTCCGCCTCCTCCAAAAACTCCCACACTAGCTCTTACACGCCCAACAGCTTCACCTCCGAGGACCTGCAGGCCGAGCCTCTCGACCTCTCCTTGCCAAAGCTCATGAAGGAGCCAAAGCACGTCTTGACTGTGAAAAGCCGGCCCAAGCTGAGCATCACCCCGACCGACCACAACCACGTCATGACGCCCCGCGAACACGCCGACGAGCCGCTCAACCTGGCGTATCTGTCTAAGAAGGAGTTTGGCAGCCCTAACGCACACAGCAATCTGGACAAAAGCTCGAGCCCCATGTTCGGATTGAACCCCTTCGCTGGGAAACCCCTGTACAGCTCTTTGCCTCCCCAAAGCGGATTCCCACCCCCTACGTTCATGCCGCCGGTGCAAGCCAGTCTCCCAGGACTGAGACCCTACCCCAGTCTCGACCAGATCAGCTTCTTGCCGCACATGGCCTACACGTACGCGGCAGGAGCGGCCAGCTTCGCAGAGATGCAACAGAGGAGAAAGTACCAGCGGAAGCCAGGATTCCAGGTAAATAGCAGACTCGCTCCTTCACAAACCCCTTCAGGTCGTGTGTTTCTCTCTTCTAGCCCTCCGGTGAGCGGCGCTCGGCTTCTAATTAAAAGCCACTCAGACAGTTAGAGAGGGGAGCTCACCTCACGCCCAGTGGCGTACGAGGCAGTGAGAGAGAACCGCGGCTTCTGCGGGAGACGTCAATGCCTCGAGTGCCGAGCGCCATGTTCGAGTGGCGCGTTCGAGAGACCGAGAGCGGAAACCGTCAAAGAAGCAGGTGTTCGGATGCGCCCGTGGCACTTCTGCTCTCTTTCCCCCCGTCTCAGGTGTCAGTGAATCGGAGACATGTCTCTTTATTTCGAAGCCCCTTTTTAATTTTGCTCCTTTCCCCTCCTTATATTTCTGCAGCAAGAAAAGCTCAAATGAGTTTGAGCATAAAGATTAATAATGCACACTCCCCATGTTCATTACAGCTCAGCGCTGAGGGCTGTTTAACATCGGGGAAACCATTCTGATAAAAAAGTATTAATAATGTTTCCTATTCTAAGTTATTAAATTAGATTTTAAAAATACAGCTAAGGGCATTTAGCTCAAATTGATTGCGGAACGATAGCGCAGGGCTTTTTAAAAGAGAGTGCGTGGAAGTATTGTCAGTCCAACGCCGGCTGTCCTTAATGAGGGCATCGTCGCCGCGGTTCTGGCCGTTTCGTGCCCCTCTTGATTTAATCATTACCGCTTGAAATTAGAGGACTGTGGCAATATTCCCTTACTAAGACTCTCTTCTTATTATTAGCTTCTAATGTAATAATATTTTTTCCCCATTAATTTAAGTTTAAGCCTATCGGGGTAATCTCTGCTCAGATAAATACTGCGCTAACACCCTTTCATGTATGAAATTAAACCAAATTTGAATGCAAATATATGGAATAAGGTGTGATTAAGAAGAGAGAAAGGCCTCATTTGCAATATCCTGCCTTTACATGTTGTTGGGTTTTTTTTCAGGTCACAAACACTTTAATGTTTAATTCCTAGGATTTCTACTCCAGATTTAGCTGAGAAATGCATATTGCATTCGTATTAAAATGTGAAATATGACTGTATGTAAAACTCATGTATAAAAGACAATGCAATACATAAATAGATGAAACAAGTAAGTTCTCTGTTGATGCATTCGGTGGTTTACAAATTGTTTATTTTGCCGTATAATAGATTCTCAGAAAAAAAAGGTTTTTATTAAAAATAATCATTAAAAATTAGGGCTTTCGAAACGATTAATCGGGATTAATCGCATCCAAAATAAAAGTTTGTGTTTACATAATATATGTGGGTGCACTCTGTATAA
>JAOTRC010000004.1:391327-402569 GCA_027497675.1 Cyprinella lutrensis
AGAGTGGTAGTTTATATTAAACAAATAACCTGTATACAAGGTGTAAGATATTTTTTTTTTACTGCAGTGATTACATGGCAAGTTCCCACACATGTAAAACTAAAGAATTTTCTTTATCACTGGCACTCTTATAAATAAATACAGTGGACAGAGGAATAGAAGGTTCTATGTCTAAATGATGTATTATGACTGTATTGTTTTTAAGGTGCTCTTGGCCAGCTGCTTTGTGCCTGTCTATGCTGGAGTGAAGCCAGTCGAGTTCCAAGGGCAGGTAATAGTGTCTTATACGACCAACTCTCTTGGCTCCAGTACTCTCTGTGACTCTGCTGAGAGCTGATGTTTAGTTTTCATTTAGATGAATGAGCAAACTAACTCTTTGGTTCTGCTTGCCTCCTACACTGACAGAGGGCTGATAAAACTAAATAAGCAGCCAATTGTGGTGGTATTTTGAGCCAAAGCAATGGGCTCTATGCACGGCGGTATTTCCAGTGAAGGTGTAAGGATGCTTGATAACTTCCGCCGATTGTAGAGTCCAATACAATACCGAGAATTTATATTGAATTTTGTACTCCATGGTTATACTAAAGAAACGTTAGTCACAAAAACAGATAAAACACACACCCCTTGTTTATGCTTCTTTTTAAAATTATATTAAATAAACATAACTATATACAAAATTACATCTAAACGTATGTACGGTTTCATTTCAAAGACCGGAGGACAGTAAATTTTGAAGACTCTGCCATAATCCCGTTTTCCTCCGCTTTAATCTCCACAACCAGAAATGGACGAGCATCCTTGCGTCAAATGCAGAACTTATGCGTGCATATAGCCCATTTCCGAAATTTTTGGGAGGTGCGTAAACGATGTTTATGTGCGCTTAGCCTCCACTAAATCCCTCGTTGTAATGGCTCTATAATGATGTGGTTGTCACACAGTTTAGCCCTGCAACATTATGAGAACATAACTAGCTAACATAACATAACATAAACATTTTATTTAGGTCAATTTTGAATTCATGGGGACTTTAAAGAACATTAGTGTGATAAACAGTACAAATGTTTCCATATTTTGATGAAAAGTGACAAAATAATCCAAAAATCATGCTTTTTTTCACTCAAAAACTGAGGTGTATTCTCAGATCAATGAGACGTATGATCTATCAGTTCCAAAAATAAACTAATTGAAAGAAAACAAGTTTGAATCCAATATTAACTGATATTATAGCACAACAAACTATTTTTACAATAGTTTACAAACAATAACAAAACTATTTTTTAAGGTAATTTTCGACCACAGGGTTTTGAACACAGCGTAAATGTTAAACGTGTGAGTTCTGTGTAGGACGGGAAGCTGTGGCGGTGAGCTGCTCTGCACAGGGGAGAGGAAGGTGTGAATTGGTGGGCCAGTTGCACGGCCCTGAAAATGCTACTTGTGTAGGCTTTTGTACCACGTCTTTTACCAAATCCCATTATAGATTACATTTCCAACCTACTCAGACCCAAACGGAATATGTCAGTCTGAAGGAATGCTTTTTACCATCAATTCTGAAACCAAATTAGATTTAAACGTTGCACGTTTTTTCTTCGCCACTTGCAGATTTTGCTTTAACCAACCCGTGAGATAGCTTTACAGGTTTGCATGCAGATTCTGAGAGTGGTCTGACAGTTTTTGTGGCTCACATGCGTCGACCGCCCACTTGTAGGGTTTTATGAGTGATGGTTATCTCTCACTCTGACAGTGGGTCTCGCTCTCATTGTGTTGCACTGGGTCTTAGTGCACTTGTCGTGATGTGCAGTTGTCATCTGTAACGTGGCCAGAGACGGTGTGCACATGGCTACTGGTAAAATTTCGTATCCTTCGGTGTTTGTGGTGGACAGCCCCACGAGACCCCCTCCACTACCACCCAAACCTGGCTATAGACAGCGGCAGAAGCGGACCCAGACGATGCTGGGGATCCTGGTCATTCTGGCTCTGTGTGGATTGACCGTTGAGGCTTGCTTCATCTACCGGCTGTACTCAACCAAAGAACAGCATGTAAGTACCATCCAGTCCAATCACAACTTATCATTCTGGTCGATCTGTAATGTTTAGTTACCTGAAACAACAGAATTAAAATTATATAGAACTCAAATTAAAATTCGCAACTACTTTCTTCAGTCAAATCAACTTAAATAATTTATGCGGTTCAGATAACATAATGTTTTCAGTTTCTGATTATTAAATCAATATCCTTCATCGTATTAACTCAATTTTTCAAATTCAATGAACTTAAAGTTTTAAGGCAATCATGTTACTTCATTTTCTTAAGTTAAACCAACAATTTTTTTTTTACAGTGTGTTAACTAACTCTCATTAGAGAATTAGTTGACTGTTCAGGGTTCAGGTTAGTAGAATAAGTTGACATGTAGTTGTAAAGTCACTAATAGTCAGCAGAATGTTTGTCGAGGAGCATCAAAATAAAGTGTTGGCAGATATTAAGTCTATAAATACTCATTTCTAAAGTGGACTATTGAAATAAGTGTTAGCGAATGTAAAGGAAGTGTTAACGAATGTAACTTTTCACACGTATTGTCATGCTGATAATACAATGAAACAATAGGTACAATTATACAATGTACATAAATATACACACATGTTTTTGTCAGGCTCCTCCCTTTACATGAAGTTTACAGAAATGTAGCTGGACAGATCTGGCGTTGCTCAAACCACATAGCGAGCTGTGGTTACCTGACCTGACCTGTTTTTTGATCTGATATAGCAGTGTGACACGAATTATGTTAGCTAGAGGAAATTATATGTTTGAATGGCAAGTCTTGTAATTCATTGATAACTAAGTTCAAGTAACCACTCACATTTTACTGTTTATACAGCAGTTCTTGATACTGTTTATATGCACATTATTTATTGTTATACACCAAGCGAACATTATATAGTTGCTTTTTTTTTAAAAAATATTAATGTCATAAGCTCTCTAGAAATGTAGTCAGTTCAGGCGGTTTGATTTAATTGAGTTTCAGAAGTGTTCCCAAATGTCATTTTGTTAAACAAACCGTTTTTGTGCCATATGGCATATTTTAAATAAAGTTTTTAAAAACTAAAAAGTTGTATAGCTAGTGTAAAATGTGTTCCAGTAAGTCGCGATTAAGCGGAAGTGGCGACCCGTATCGTACAGTCACATACATCCGGGAGAATAAAACTTGTAGGGCGGCGACTTGCTTCGTTGCATCGGTTGTTGATTGGATTTTGAAATGTGGAAGTTGTTCTCAAAAGTGGAGCCAGATGAATGAGCTTTCAGGGACCGACTTAAAGAACTAAATGATTTCACTGGATGATCAGTTGTGACATTAAAAAAAAAAAAACGCAAAATCATTCACGAGAAGATCTATAGAATGAATTTATAAAACAGATAGGGTTCATTTTCATTTCATACCGACTTAGTACTAAAATCCTGATTTTGTTTGTAACAAATAAATACCCGTTATTGAATAAAAATGTTAAAAGTCGTTAGATATTATGAAGCATTATATCCTCATAGCTCACATAGGCTACCTCTATTTGATGTGCCATTTCATGTGGAACAAGTATTTTTTAGATCTGCAAGACGTTTATTATATAGATATTTAGAAGATGTATTGGAGATGATGTATGCAAAACTGCTGTTTAAAATATGCTTATCTGATGTTCCCTTACAAAAAAGTTTATTCAAGTGTGCTATTACGTCTTTTAAACAAAAACAACAAAAAAAGAAAGTACTTTCACTCTACTTTTTTATACCTCTCAGAAATATACTTTATGTACTTCTCAGAAATATATACTTAAAATTACACTTAAGTATACTTGACTTACATAAAAGTCTAAAAGCATTTGGACTATACTTGTACTCTATCCTATCTTGAAATTTAAAAGTGTAGTAAAGTATTCTAAGTATACTTGGCTAGTTGTGTTTATTCTTTTGATTGGTTTGCCTATTTTTTGCGTTCAACCTTTACCATTTTCACATAGTCTTACTGTAAAAAAAAATATTTTCAAGATTTGTTATCACATCATTTTTTCTTTTGTCAAATCAACTTAAATAATTTATTTATTTCAGATAACTTATTATTTTGAGTTTCTGATGATTAAACCGATCTCCTTCGCTCTGTTAACTCTTCTTTTTCCAGTTTAATCAACTTAAAATCTTAAGGCAACCAGGTTACTTAATTTTTTAAGTTAAACCAACAATATTTTTTACAGTGATGTGGTCATGCAGAATAAGGCTTTAATATACACTAATAAACAGCCAATATCCTTGTAATGTGCAACTAGTTAATAGTCAGAATTGGACCCTAAAATAAAAAAAAGTGTTAGACCCTTCACAACTTTCATCTGCACTTATAAAGCAAGATAAATATTGCATTTATACACTTTATATTCTTCAATCTCTTAAACTTCGTCAGACGAGAGCATTGAATCACGCTGACTCTATTTCTCCGTTTCAAGGCGCGTGATTGGCTACTGATGTCCCACTTTTATTTGCACATGCTCCATGATCTCAGGATCAAATCCTGAGTGGACTGATTTGGCTTTGTCAACTCAACTTAGCCTAAACTACTCTCGTGGTACGAGCCCCAGGTCTAAAGCGGATGGGGGAAAATAAATAAATAAAACTTCCAATTATAAAGTTCAATTCCATCATACAAAAACACATGAAACATAAAAAAAAAACACGAATGAAAATCCTGTTTGTAGTTTTTTCTCTGTACAATTCCAGACGACCAGGTCCTTTAAAAGACTCCCGCTAATGGCATTGGCCACGCTGAAACCTCGGCGGACAAAACAATGACAGGTTTTTCTCATGTGCTGAAAAGATGCATAAAGCTTTATTGATAAGAAATATTGCACGCTTCCATAAGCTATCAAATTCATCTCTGGTCTTAATAGAGAATCTCTTTCAGAAGTAATCTTTCAGAATTACACAATCCGGCTATTAGAAAAAAGCCACGGAGGTTCAGATTCTTTCCAAAGATGAATGCATTAGTGTGCGCAGGGTAAGCGTCTATTGTGATGTCCGCTTACGCCATTGTGAGGCGCAGTCACTCTCGGCGAAGCCTAAAAGGTGTGGGCAACTTCGGGTCAGGGCCGTTCTAACTGTGTCCATATCCGAGACCAAATCAACAGATCTCCTATCTTTTCTCTCAGACTTTTCTTCTTCCACACACGCAACCCTGAATGTATCAATAGGCTGATACGTACCAAGGTCAGAGAGTAATCTTTTTGAATGGAGCCGACATCAGAATAATGTCCGCAGAATGTTTACGAAGACAAATCCGCCCGTCTGCCGCGAGGCCGAGACGTAGATCTTTAATGGAAATAAGTGTTAACACGGACACACCTGCACCAAAATTTTGTGTTTTCCCTCCGAGGAGCATCTGGATGGACGGAGTGAACTCTGATTCAATTAACTCGTCCTGTGACAAGGGTCTCGGTGAGAGGAGTCGGACTACGGTCGGCTCTAGCCTTCCTTCGAGACCTCGCATGAAAGGAGAAGCTCTGGGTAAACAAATATACAAGCGAATGCACCTTGAACAGGCAGAGCGACGCTAACTCGCTGGAAATAAATGCCGGTTGAGAAATAAAAATGCTATTAAAGCTGTGTGTTTTTTCTTTGAAAATGTACCAGCTTAATTTGCAAGACGACTATTAGTTAGACACTCAACCGATGGTGAGTTTGGGACGGGACTCTCTGTTTTCGGACCAATGGAAGACCTGGCAGATCACCTAGGCTGCAAAATACTACTTTCTCAAAATTTGACGGATTTTTACTCTGTAAACAAGTGGAAAAATGGGTCTAACGTTGGGAGCAAGGATGCACTCTAAGAAATGCTGGGTTGTTTTAACCCAATTTTGGGTAAAATATGGACAAACCCAGCCATTGGGTTAAAAATGTGATTTAAAAATCTAACCCAATGGCTTGGTTTGTCCATATTCTGCTTAAAATTGGGTTACAACAACCCAGCATTTTTAGAGTGTGTAGAAAATTTTTAAAAAATTAAAAATGTAATTAAAAAAAAATACAGACAGCTCTCGACCTGTGGTCAGAGTCATACACTCTAAAAATGCCAAATATGTCAAATATGGACAAACCCAGCCATTGGGTTAAAAATGTAATTTAAAAATGTAACCCAATGGCTGCGTTTGTCCATATTTGACCCAAAATTGGGTTAAAACAACCCAGCATTTTTTAAAGTGTGCATTACATTTGAAATTACATTTAAAAATTTATTTAAATAGAAATTTACAAAAAATAATACAGTTGAAGTTGGGTTACAATTTTAAATGACATTTTTACGCAACATTTAGGTTTGTCCATATTTGACCCAAATTTGGGTTAAAATAATCCATCGGGGTGTTTCCCGAAAGCATCGTTAGCCAACTATGGTCGCGAGTTCCGTCGTTATCAGCATAGTTCAACGAGTCGGTGTTTCCCGAAACCATCGTTCCAACAAACGTTCGCAGACAGCATCACAAAGTTGTGTGGTTTGAACGACAGCTCTCGACCTGTGGTTAGAGGCATCGTTTCTATAATAAATCCTTATCTCGAGCAAAATAAGCAAGCTGACATTCAGTACAACCGTTGCCTCTTATGTAGGATACATACAAACGTAATTTACGCCTTTTAGTTTGTCAAAAGATTTAAAGTGCCGTGTTTGAAGAGTGTGCATGTGCGAACATGTAAGAACGAGCCAAATATTGAGTCTGGAAATAAAGCAAAATAACTGAGAACAATTTGAAATAGACCTCAGATGACATGTTTGTAATTTATATTAACAAATCTAGCGTTAATTGGATGTCAAACAGTTTCATTAAAAGTAGTTATTTCTCCACCACGTGCGAAACCAACGCGGTTGAACGATACTATGCGACAATTGGTTTTGGGAAACAGTCGTGACTAGATAGTTGATTTTTCCAACGATGCATCGTATTTTCTGTTTTTTTTTTTTTTGGGTTATATGAACGTTAATGGAACATTGTATCGTTCTTCAAACATTATGGAATGTTACTTTGAAATGTTCTCTGAAACAAGACGCAAGATTTAAAAAACATCAACTGAAACATTTCAGAAGTATAAATGTATAAATAATGTTTGTGTGCCAACGTTTTGAGAATGTTATTAAAAAACAGATAATTTTAGATGACTGTTGGGAGGATCCAGCCAGAACGTTCCCTGTTATGTGGGATGGAGCCGATAAACTAAAATAAAGGGGTACGTCACCACAAAATAAAGTTCTGCCATCATCTAGTCTCCCTCATGTCTTTCAGGATCAAAATGTGTTTTAGTCTGAGCGTAACAGCATTTTAATGCTCGTTTCAATACTTAATGTTACTGCCAAGATCAAAGAGTGATCAAAAATTATTTTATTTATAGAAGTACAGTGGTCCATATGACTTGTGCTCTCAATTTGCTTGGTAATTTGAGTGAGGAATAGAATTAAAGTATTCATAAATAATCAAAGCTTTTATATTACATTAAAAACCTTGTACCAGGACTGACATCATGCGGTTTCACATGCATCACATGACTGATTGCAACTCAATTAAAAATTCTGGGGGAAAAAATAACATGGTCTGTAAAAAAAAAAAAACTCATGATTTGTAATCACAACATTATTTATTTTGTCAAATTAACTTAAATAATTTATGTAGTTCAAATAAGATAATATTTTAAGTTTCTGATGATTAAATCAATCACCTTCATTTCATGAACTCAATTTTTCCATTTCAGTGAACTTTACTTTTTAAGGCAGCCAGGTTACTTCATTTTTTAAGTCCAGACGGACCTGAAATTTAGAAAACAGGACCTCGATGACCAGTGTGTGTGGAGATCTGCTTCTGTCAGGGCGGTTTTACGCTCACATTCATCCGCATTAATTACAAGCTCTGGCTTCTTTAATTGTAAAAGTGAATAAATAAATATGTTAAGCAGAAATATAAATAAGCGAATATATTAGAGAGCCAACAAACAAACAACGGAGTAAACCACCGAGGGAAGGAACGGTGAAAGTTGTGGCGTCAGACTTTGCATCGATAATGACGTGGTTAATCGCGCGACTGTGAAATGTGTCGTTTTGAACGTAGCGAGCGCGCGCGCGGATGCTGGAAATGGAATGCAAATAAGGCCTGGCCCCTGTGGTCCTTGAACTGTTCCTCTCTGATAACCCAATTATTGTCTCAAGAGCTGTGTCAATAGCTCTAGCCATCTCCTCTTCAGCAAATCAGTCCTGTAACCTCCAGCACTTTACATTTGATTCTGCCATTTCTTGACAGTTCAAAGCAATCAACCGCGGCCTCACAAGGACAGGGATTGATTTTGTGTTCCCGCTTATCATGCTAATTCCCAGAAAATCAGCCTTTTCATCCCGGCGTCTGATTGCGGCTCCTGGAGGAGGCTTGAACTGCGCAGACTCTGAGAGACGACACACACACACACACACACTCTGAGACGAGAGTAAGTGTTTCTCCAACCGGATCTTCTCCTGTCTGGAGATTCATCTGAGATGATGATATCAACAAGTATCTGCACACACACACACACACACACACACACATATCAAATATATCATTTAAATGCCATGTAAAAAACATTTTTTCAAAGTTCCCCCGTCACTGCGAGTGTGTTGCCGGACCGCAACTTCTGCTCCCAAACCCAAAGTGAGTCGATCGTGTGAACGGCTCTCACACGCTCGACGTCACCGCGCCGCTTTAATTGCCTTTGACCCCGCGACCCCGCGCTCCACAAAGTGCCTTAAAGCGAGAGATGACAGACTCTTAAAGCAGGGTTTGTGATCACGATTAGACAACAAAGCCCAAAGTTTCTCCTTATTCTTCAGAGGCGCCACGGACGCGCCATTTTGGGCCGGTTCCCTTAATTATTTCTTTGAAGGAGGCTTGTTTGTTATACAAAATGGGGGTCCGCGATGGCGCTCTCCAAAGACACACACATCAAACTTCGAGGGCTTTTCGCAGCGCAAACGACTTTCATTAAAGTACCTCTACCTTTCATGTTAAAGAGAAAAACACACTGATGTCCTTTCATGTCCCCGTTTCTCACATCACGTCTCGGCGAATCTAATCAAATAAATAACGGCCTTTCCTACAAACGTGTGATGAATTAAATAATTAAAAATGCAGATTTGAGGCTGTCTAATGAATCTCAGGAGAGGGTTTAAAGGTTTCCCGCTTCATTACACTTTAAAATCTTCCGTGTGTGTGAACGTGTTTACGACTTCCTCTTTTCCTTTGATTTTTTCCCCTTCATAATCAAATCATTAATCTGTCCTTCCCCGCCTCACAATTCAAACGGTGTTAATTGTTCCAACACATTGGCTAAATTACAGATAACAAGTTGAGGCCGTCCAAGCGCAGTCGTTCTCGGATTGGAGACGCACACTTCACGGAGGCTCGTCGTCTCCGCTTAGATATCATTCACATCGAGTCATATTGAAAACATTTGATTGTGTCTGAATATCGTGACCATCAGGCTGAAGAACACTTACACAAGGAGCGTTTTAAAACACCAACTAGCACAACTAATACACATTATTAAATACAACTCAACACTTAATCATCACAACAAAGACAACTAATCAAAGATACGACAGAAATAAAGTGTTTTAAGATTTCCAGCTTCAGAAACTGTCGTCTTCAATGGTTTAAACTCATTGAAATGCTCACAAAGGAACCGATGAGACAACATGACATAACTTTTGCGTAAACATACACGCCACCTTCGAGTCAAGTGGCGTGTTATCTCTACACATTTTGAGCTATCCGCGTGTATGCATGTATGTCTACGCCATTAACATCCGCGTCATTCCGCATGTCTGTACAGTCCACTCATAAATGCCTTTAACCCCAGTGACGGTTAAGTTCAGGGACGGGGTTGAGGTAAGTCATATATTTATATAACGTTAAGTCAACGGCGTTCATAAACACGCTGAAAAGCGATTATGCGTCTTGATAGCACGCCAAAAATGGAAATATGAATTGGTGTGTCATACACACGCTACTTCATGAGATCAGTCTGGATGAGAGGATTCGAAATTTTACAAATGTCCGATTCCCAACCTCGAGTAATTCCGCAATCAATTACAAATCTCTTCCCAAAACTGATATGCAGAAGTGGACGATCCCAAACAGAACAGAACCGGCGCCATATGCTCCACACACTCGGAGCTGCACGGCTCTTCCATCGGGGCGAAGAGATGGAGAGATTTGTCATTATTTGTCCGCGAGCTCTCGCACGCCTGAAGTGCTCGGCTGAAGTGATTAGGTGTAGTCCTGCACGCACACACTCATTTCCGAACGGCGTTCCCGACTGGAATTACTCTCACACTCTCATCTCAGGCTGACGCCGGCGCTCCTGTTTCGGCATGTAGAAGAACCGCGGGAGAAGCGACACCTGCCCGAACGCCTGATTACTGCAGAAACACGACGAGAGGGTTATGATGGGATGCTTCCGGATCCGATCGGGACTGGGAACCGTGGTGTTTCTGTCCGAGGGCAGGTGGAGGTGACTGATCAAACTCGACGGGTTCGGGTTCAGCGCCGGGCCTGTCGGCACTCGCTCGCTTCGCTGTTCATAGAGTCCAGGCCCTGAGCATCCTCACACACCGCACTCGTGTTCAGTGGAGATTATAACAAGAAGGGTGGAATGATTGCATGAGACTCACACACACTCGTGCTCAGGTGTTGGAGCAGCATAGGACACACTCACAATGATGACGGGTTTGACGGAGACTGGTTTGCAACATTAAAGTCTATGGATGTGCCAGCAGTCCCACAGACTCACATGTCACGTGTGCTTGTGATGCATTCAGACTAATAAAACATGACCGGTATTAATTCAGTTCAATTAAAGTCACTTTTATTGTATAGTGCTTTTCCCAACACACAGCTTTCAGAGCAGCGTTACAGAGAGTCTACATGACAGTGTGAGGAGCCTATTGTAGCATAACATTAATGGATGTTTACCAGTTTTATTTTCAACAAATATAATTTAGCATCACTGAATCAACCAAAAAACATTCATTTATCCCAACAAAAATGTTTTTGTGGGTTAAAAAAATGCCTTTTAAGGGAAGTGTTTACAATGTCTCATCAGTACCACAACTGTGTGACAGCTGACCAGGGGTGGTAAAAGTACTCAAAAGTTGTACTCGAGTAAAAGTATATATACCTAAATAAAATACTACTCCAGTAA
>JAOTRC010000004.1:429148-441082 GCA_027497675.1 Cyprinella lutrensis
TCAACACACTGGTCAACACTGGTCAACACACTGTTCAACACACTGATCAACACACTGGTCAACACACTGGTCAACACTGGTCAACACTGGTCAACACACTGTTCAACACACTGATCAACACACTGTTCAACACACTGGTCAACACACTGGTCAACACTGGTCAACACACTGTTCAACACACTGATCAACACACTGGTCAACACACTGGTCAACACACTGGTCAACACTGGTCAACACACTGGTCAATACACTGGTCAACACACTGGTCAACACACTGGTCAACACACTGGTCAACACACTGGTCAACACACTGATCAACACACTGGTCAACACACTGATCAACATGAGAGGATTATGAAACTGTATTTGTGTAAAGCCGCAGCTCTCATGCATTGTTATTATTATTTCTTCAGTAATCTCGGCTGTATTTGTGTCTGTACGGTTCAGCGGATCATGTAATGCTTCGTGATCTCTATATTCTGCATCACTGTAAAGCTGTATGTCAGGAATATCACGTAAATCTTTCCGAGCGAGGAGTTTTCTGACAGCTCGACGTCACCCCCTGAATACCATTTACAGAGTAATTAGTTTTAAGCAAACGAGAGTTGAAGATGAAAGTCAGAGCTTGATCATCTCTTGATGTGCTCTCCTGCTCGCTGTTCTTTGTGTCGGGTTAATGCACAACCATCATCAACTCTGCATATCCCTGTAATATATAGACATTTAAAAGAGCAGGAGGGGGAGGTGCTTCACTAGGTGGGCGTGGCTTCTGACACATTTCGGTTTGTTGTTCACATTCCTAGTTTATTTAGTTTGGCGTGTGATAGGCGTCAGATTAGACAGGTTTGCTGTACGGCTTTTGAAGGCCTTAGACTTTCTATCTAAGAAAGTTACCGTTATCATAGCGGGGACCCGACGCATACCACTGAGAGTCGGTATCAGTTGTTTTTGGTTCACCTCGAGCAGATGGAGGAGGGTGTGAGCATTTACACTTGCTCCGATAGCAAGAGAAAAACACAACGATCGCATTTCAACGACTTACAAAAGAGGAAACGTATATTGAGAGGTTGATTATGTCGGTCGGAAGAAAGATGTCAAAATAGTATATCATTTGAAATAAAACTCAGCCGTTGTATCAGAAACAGTATTTTTTTTTATCAAATGTAATACCAAGGTAATAAAACACAAAGTTACTTTTACTTTAGTGAAACTATGCTGGTCTTTTCTCTATTGTGTCGTATATCAAGTGAATCGCTTCAGGAAAAAGAACAAACGTGGGCGGGGCTTGATTGTGTCTGTGAGGAATTGATTGGATGGTGGTGGTGGCTGATCTCATGTGAGTGACAGGTTATAGCTCCGCCCTCGTCATCAGAGAACAGAAGAGATGCCGCGAGAGGAACTGATTCTCATTCAACATTATTAACACTAATGATGATGTGCAATCATAAATTATTTACAATAAACACTGCAATATTCCATAAAAACAAAAAAAAAACCAAGATTTATCCATTTTGATTTCATGGTGACTGTAATAACTGTGGAAACGCATCATCACAGTCTGTGAATAGGGTCCATTAGCCAGAATGTGCTCAGCTTCTGCACTTAAAACAACTCATTCATTGGTTAATCAGACCGTGTTTCCAGTTTAAAAGACGTCCTCATTCCCAAACGTATTCCCTTTCAAATCAAATCTAATCAGAATCAGAATCAGATTTAGACTGAAGTGACGACAGATCAATACACGTCTGTCGGATCTGATTAACCCCTTCAGAACCACCTGACGGAGAGCATGTTGGGGCCTTTAGTGGCATCTCTCTCTCTCTCTCTCTCTCTCGGCCTGTTTCGCGGGCTGGCGTCCATGGCTCGGAGCGAGACTGTTAGTTAGCAATACTCATAAAAACTCGCTTCATCAGGAAGAGGGTGGTTTGGTGCGGGTAGAAAGCACACAAAAGGGTGAAGCTTGTCAGAGAGACAGGTGGCAGGAGATCTGGCTCTAATAGTGAGCAATATGAATAATAGATTCTGCTAAATGTATGCCAGTAAACACAGCTGCCTTCGCTCGCGTCCAACAGAACAGCTTGGCAGAGACACGGGCCTCTCCTCTCCTCTCCTCTGCTCGCTCCACCTGAGGACAGAGGCCGATTAACTAATCAAATGTGCAGATAAAGAGGAAGAGGAAACAGGAGGAGACAAAGAAGAGAGAGAGAGAGAGAGAGAGAGAGAGAGAGAGAGAGAGAAGGTCTTTAGTGGCTCGGCCTGATGGCAGGTTGTTAGAGAGAGAATGAAGGTCTAATGACGATCCGGTGAGGTTAAAACGGGAGGAACTCGACAGGGCTTTCTCTCTCTCACACACACACTCACAAAAAAACACAAAAATACACTCATAAGCACACTCACTCACACAAACACACACACACGCTTATAAACACACTAATGATGGATTTGAATGAAGAATTCACTCGCTGGGGAAAAGAGTCTCATGACAGGGAAAGCTGGGAAAGTTCCTCTAACTGATTAGGATCCTCTTAAACCAAGTAAAATCACGGTAATGCGTTGTATTCCTGCTTTTAGACGGTGGCAGCAATGAAAATTAAACAGTTATATTTATTAGTACACGCTAACAAATGTAGCAAATATGAACGAACCCAGCCGTTGGGTTACATTTTTGAATTATTATTTTTAACCACACTTTGGGGTTGTCCATACTTGAACCAAATTTGAGTTGAACCAATGCAACATTTTTTAAAGTGTAATAATAATTGACGATTCGTAGTTAAATTAGTCCAAGCTGTAGGTGGTTCACTACAGAAAATATTATGGAGCAGCCATTTAATAAAACCACCACGGCCATGACTCTGTTTACAATATGATACTTACTGTACCGAAAAAGTGCTTTCTACACGCACACGTTATTTTAACCCAACTGTCGGGTTACACATACTGGGTCACTATGTTGGGTTATTTTCCTGAAAATGTTGGGTCATTTTTAAAAAAAAAAAATGTAGTAATAACCTGACTATTGGGTTAAATATGTATGTTATACAGTATGTACACTTATGTTTATAACCCTAACTTATGTACACAATTATGTATATCTCATTGTATTCTAGACTCTCCAAATACTTAGTTTGTAATTTAAAAAATATATTTGTTTATTAATTAAAATATCATGAATAACAAATAAATAGTTAACTTAACAGTTGAGAAGGTGCTATACCACCCCCTAGTTGGGTTATTTTTAACCCAACATTATTAAGTGAGTACTCAGAAGAGAAACACATGTTTTTTGACGGCAGCCTGTGATTGGCCGGTGGAGCCGCTGATGTCATCAGAAGAGAAACGTGTGTTGTTTTTCTGACGGCAGCCCGTGATTGGCCGGTGGAGCCGCTGATGTCATCGTCTGGCGCTGGACCGCTCAGACGGTGGATGATGTGTTTACATTCTCTCTAGCTTTCGCTGATGACTCCCCTGTTGTAGTTTAGCAAGACTTTGCCTAGCAGAAGGTAATTAATTCTTCAATTAAAATGTTGTTAAACATTTTTAATGAGCAGAAGACACGTGGGAGAGGGAGAGAGACGTGGAAGTACGTTTAACCGGGGAAAGAGAAAACACGGGCGTTTGAAAGTTAGCGTTCGGTGACCCACTTTACCCAAAACAACAGCCAGAAAAAAGGAAATATGAATGAAATATGGCGTGCTAGGGCTCAAAGGAAGCGTCCTTTATGTCAGGTGATTACGGTTTCATTTTTCCCTGGCTTTTATCATCAGAAAGCAAATTAGGCCAGCGTTACTCTCCAAACATCCCAGTCCGCACCCCTGAAAATCAACCTATTCCCAATGTAACAGATTTAATTAATAGTGTAGCAAAATAATCTGTTGCTAAGGATGAGGAGGAAAAGGGAAGCTCGTAATTGGGATGCTATCTCCGCTCTATAATTAAAGTCAAGTGAGTGACACACAGGTTCATTCCTCTCCAAACAAACACGAGTTTGGGGGTCCGGTCGGTCGACGGCCTCGAGGTCGATGATCTCCGCCGTAGCTCATTACGCTTCTGTAGTTTCTTTCCTGCGACGCCGGCCTCAATTAGAGACGTGTAAATGTGTTGTTTGCTTAATCACTCCAAAACTGGCCCTCAGGACTCGCCTAATGCAACTCCATTACCAGCCCCATCACAACAAAGATTCTGCTCTAATGACCGTAATCTCGTCAGAATCTCAGACCCAAATCAGCGCGTGATGGACGAGTCCGACGCAGCCCTCCATACCATCCAGCTTCCTCTCGGGAGGAGCGACGCCAGCAGATAAACATCACACACAAACACCATCATTTCCCATCATTACCGTGCGCTCGGAAGAGGAACACGTGCAACCGTACGGTCGGGAGACGAAACCCCCCTACCTTTAGCTTGAAGTGTGTGTTCTGCCACTAATTCATCTTTTACTTGCAAGAATCGAGTCAAATTCGACATTCTGAACGTCGTTGCATTATTATCTCTGTAAACAGCGCTGGAGAAATACAGTTACTTGGCTGTGTCCTCGGTACATGTACTCACCACAGTAATTATGCATAATTACATGCACCTCATCCTAACCCTAACCCTATAGTTGAATAATATTACTCAGTACTTAAATATAAAATTAATTGTAACAAAGACACTCAAATCACACATTAACCGAAGATCATCACATGACTCGCTTTTGTCGGATTAGTAACTTCACTTTACACTTTACATTAGTTAGCATGAACTAATAAGCCTTCACTCATGTTTGTCAATTTCAATATTTACTAATTCTTTATTAGAGTCTTGTAGATGTCAGTTAATGCACTAAATGAACTCAATGAACATCTGCATTTGTACACTTTGAAAAACTATTGTTGGTTCAACTTAAAAAATTAAGTAAACTGGTTGCCTTCAAATGTTAAGTTCATCGAAACGGAAAAACTGAGTTAATGCAATGAAGGAAATTGATTTAATCATCGAAAACTCAAAATATTTAAGTTGATTTGACAAAAGAAAACATGTGATTACAAAGCATGAACATATTTTTTTACAGTGTACTAACAAAGATTAAAAAATACGGTAACACTTTATTAGTTAACTACAATATGAACTAATAATGAATAGCACATATACAGCATTTGTTAATCTTCGTTAATGTTATTTTCAACATTTACTAATACTTGATTAAAATCTTGTTAACATTAGTTAATGCACTGTGAACTAACATGAACAAACAATGAACAGCTATTTTCATGAACTAACATTAACAAAGATGAAATGCAGTAGGCTAACAAATGTATTGCTCATGCATGTTAGAAAATACATTAACTAATGTTAACTAATGAACCTTATTGTAAAGTGTTACCAATGATTTTAATGAATGAAATACATGCATGAATATATCTACACAAAACAAATGACCCTAAATACATCTCAAATAAAAACAGAGTAGATTTTATAGTGCTAATCAATATAAATATTGATTTAGGCCTAATTGTTATAAAATATTTGTTTCTGCTATTAATTATAACCAACATTTTACAGAAAGAGCGTTTACAGAAAAACATTAAAGAGTCAAAATATTGGTAATTCTAGCCTCAAGCTCATAGTGTTTATTAGAATACATCACTTCCGGTTGGCCGGTCGCAGCCGCAGAAGTTATTTCAACGGATCCAAAGTTCAAATCGGATCCGAATTTTCCGCATAAGAACGGAACTCCCCGAAGCTCCCGTACGACTCGACTTCCGGTCCGACGGCGGTCGTTTGTCGTGTGCAGTGGAAAGGCGGCTACAAGGGTGCAATTTTGTCAGGTAAGGTTCTGCATTCACTGCTGTTTGGTGCTCGATTTTCCTGTTTTGGGCACAGCTGCAATATCAAAGCTGCAGTCCGTAGCTTTTTTGGGGATTAAAATGATCCAAAATACATATTTGAGAAAATACATAACCAGCAGTGTTCAAAACTGCTTGCCTTAGCTTGATTCAAAATGGTAAGCTTGTAATAGGGCCTAATGTTTTTAATTAACAGTAGTACTGGTGGATTAAACTTATCAATTTGATAACGGGTCCAGAAAGGTTCAAACGACAATCACCAGTGACAACAGATTCTCATTCTGTAAAATGCAAAAGACTTCGTTCGTGGATAGAAAAAAAAAAACAGACCACAACCAGACCCATGCGAAAACAAGGATTCATATCGGAAGGACATTAGTCACACAATGCTGACTTTGCTAACATTAAGAGTTTGAGAACAAAGTAGAATTTTTAATGGTGTTGCCTGATTTTTAGATTTAATCAGTGAGATTTAGGCTACTGCATGTCATAACCAGAACAAAAGTGGACACTTCTTGTTCACATTACATTTTCCAGTGAAAATTGTTTCCAAAAAGAATAATCTGTGATTACAAATGACATCCACACCGGCACGGTGACTGACAGCCTCTCCTCAAACATTGTGAAACATCATCACAACTCATGTAGAGTTAATAATTCCACTTATAACTGCAATTGAAGATTAAAGAACAGAGCAGGCGACAAAGAGGAAAAACTGTAGACTGCAGCTTTAAGCACTAATTAAATCACCAATTAACAGGCCTGTCCACCCAGCTCCACACTGCTGACAAAAGGAAAACCATTCACCTCTCTTTCCGCTTACCTCTGTATGCACAGCATCCACAATGTTCAGTTCTGGCCTCTAGGACAGTAAAAATGTGAGCATAGTCCATAATGCAATTCAAAAAGGGCAACTATTCAACTTGGCTCCACTCTGTGACCTGACCTCCATCTGTGACATAGACACCAGCCCGGTTAAGACCTGGACCTACTCTTTCACTCTTTAGGGGCATGGTTTCATTCTCACTGGCTGTTTCTTGTGTGTCAGAGAATATTCTGGAATATACACTCTCAGGATGTTTGAATGTTGCTGAGTGCTGTCATGCACCTGTCGTTTTTTCGATCTCTGTGGAAAGGATGATGAGGAAGGAGTCTAGAGTGTGTTGGTTTGCTTGGCATCTGGAAGCATAACTTTGAGATTCCTTTCTTTCTCTGCAGATGTCAAAAAATCTCTATTTAAATCCAAATATAGATGTTCATCCTTTATTTAAAAACAAAAATGGACTGGTAAATACTAGTAATGATATCAGATGGTGTTACAATGATGACCTATTCTATACATCGCTTGATACTTCAAGGAATGCCAAGGTAATACGATGGAACTTTGGTACTTTTCTAGAATTATTTGAAATGTTTATTGGTGATTTCTTTGTCCTATTTTGTCATGCCTTTTACCGGACGACTATTACGTCATTGTGTGTGCATGCTCAACAATCAAGTCACAAAAAAACAATAAAATGTCATAAATGTCATTTTATTTTCTATCCATGACATCACATTTTTTTCAACACGTCCAGTGTAGCTGACATTAACAATGGTTAAATGGTAGAAAGAGCATAACAATGATTAATTACTATCTTTTTCTCCCTAAACTATTACCCTGTCACTGTAAAGCACTGTTCACACTCTGCATAGAAAGGGCACCTACAGTATTAAAATAATTTGCTTCACTTTTATTTTATGATACAGAACAATTTTAACTATACAGATGGGAGACATTACCTTTTACAGTTCTGCAGCTCCTCTTTAGTATTTTGCTCTCACTTGACTCATATTAGTTACTCTTTAAAGCACAATATACTTAAAATGGACACTAGAATATCCACAATTATCTGATCATATTGCTTCCTCATTCCAAATGTCTAATACTGAATTGTTTTTGATTATATATGTTGCCTGCTGGTTTGTGTTCTTCAAAAGACATTGAGTGAAGATCTTCTGAAACTATATAAGTTGTATGTAGTTTTCATATTTGTTTAAAATTATAAATTAATTACTTTTATAAGATGTGAAAAAAAAGATATGGCATGTATACTGAAAGTTTGTTTACATAACTGCAAAATGACTAGCCTAAAGTGTGTGACCTGCTCCAGGAAATAAATCTATAAATGTTATTCATTAAATACTCACAAATGTTCTCAATTAATTAGATTATAATGTTAAAAATGTATTAAAATGCAATATTAATTAGCCTTTAAGAGCTAAGTTTAATAATTAAAAATATTGTATCTGATAAAGCTGACGCAGTATATACAACACATAAAAAAATCACTTATTTAACATTTAATTTATCACGATAATACATGTGTCTTTAAGTCAATCTAGTAGGCTAAGTGATGTTTAGGACTGATTTTGTATATAATAGCTCTAGGACGCTACTGTTTTTATCACTCAGTTTGACATAATTATCACATAAGTTTGAGACATCTGGGTGACATGAAATTGGGACCAAAAAAAAAAAAACGTGTGAACGAAGTGCCCAAATGTTGCCTAACCACTCCAATCTCAGTCCTACAGTAGTAATATCCGCACAACAGCACTCTTGCTTGTGCGATATTGGTTTATTTGTTAGGCAATATGATTCCCTGTCAATTATTATTATTATATTATTATTATTTTATATGCAGCAATTAACAAATTTGAATAAGTAGGCTACACATTGTATGTTTATCAGTTTATAGCCTAAATCCTATAAACAGATTTGAATATCAACCCTTCATGAATTGGTTTACAAAAATGTCCTTTTGCACGTTGAGACGATTTTCAGAAGTGAAAGTCCTAAAACTCCAGTACAAAGTGTCCTGCGTTGCTCTATCAAGGTGTGGATCCTCTTATCTGTCAAATGGAGGCTATAACAAATATATTTCTATTCAAACCAAAAACAGTACGAGGGCGTACATCAAAACGCTTCCGTTCTTACCTGCGATGCGCACCATCCCGAACCACATCAGCCACAAATATACACAGCCAGAAATACACAGCCGGTCCGTTTGAGAGGGGAAACGCGCTCAGCGAGAAGAGACGTCAAGTTTAATGTAAGTCTCGCACAGTAATCCCGACCATATCAGGTTGTCATTGCGAATGGCGTTGCAGGTGCACTGCTCGTTCAGCCCGGACTTTTGCCCTCCGCTCGGAGGAGTGGTCTCTCCTCTCATTGCTACTCTGATCGCGGAGCTTGTAGTTCAGCTGGGGAGTGTGTGTGTGACCTCGCCGCTCCCCTCCAGTGGGACACCTGCAACGATAAAGCGTCTAGTCCAAAGGTCTGACGTTAAATGGCGCCAAGTGGAAACACCAAACAATTTTCTGTATGTTTGTTAATGCTGCGTCGCGTTTCACTATCTGCGCGACGCGACAAAACGCGCTTACCTGGAAATCGTCGCGGAGTCTACCTGCTCTGTTTACCGGGAAATCTTGCATGACCAGTGCTTATGACTAGATCATTCAAGGTACTGATAGAATTGTGTTATTGAGATGGTAGTTTTTCAAGTAGCCTAATGATTGTTTTAAAGTTGTTTTATAAATCTTAATATTCAAAACTAACATTTATTTTTAATTGACTTGGATTGCCTGCACAGTTTTTATCAGACTACAGACATGTTTGCAATTAATTTAATGCGAAAACAGGGCGGTGCTTAGTGGTGCTGCGAAAATGTAAATTTGTTTAGATGCTGAGAAAGCCACTATACATTTTGATTGCAGTTTAAAAATATTCATGTGTTACATTTCATGTTGACTTTAAAGTATTGCCTTATTAATAATTGCATTAAGTCAAATTTTATTTTGCAATTAATCTGTTCTCATTAGCTACAGTAAAGGATTTAAACCAACTGATCTTGGATTGAACAGCAAATTATTTGATAGGCTATGCCCATAGATTTTCAACTTTTTAATTGTTAATTTGTTAAAGATAAACATCTAAATTATATTCCATTTCTTTTGACTGTTTATCTGATATAATTGCAATCATTTCCTGTGTGTGTGAGAGAGAGAGTCACATAAACTAAATGGTCCATTCTCTTGTTCCATTAAGATTTATACTAAATGTTTTAAGCTCTAGTTTTTCTTACTGATTTATGTTTTTATTTTATTTTTTACTTTTAAATTTGATGGAATTTTACTATTAATTGAAAAGCATAAAAAGAATTCAGTGCAATATTTGCTTAAATACTATAAAATAACTAAAATAACTTTCATCCCCCCTAAGTTTTGCCCAGGTAGCACTAAATATTGCTTATCTGAAATGGTGACACCCAGTGGTTCAGTATGGTGATACATTACACAAGCATCAGTCAATGTATTGGGCATGACCACAAACCACAGAAGTCATTTCTTCCCAGAACATTCGGAATGAACAGACACATTGTGGAATGTTTTCCTCCCATAGACTGTAAAAGCTTCCTCCCTGTGCTGTTACCCTACTTTTAATGACAACTGGTGTCTCAATACAGTCAGAAAAGTGCACCAGTTTGGGTGTCTTCTTGAATCATTAGTCTCTTAGTAGTGCATGTTTTACAAAGCATGTGGTTTTTTTGTTTGTCAGTCAGAGGTGTCCTGCACATAGTCTACAAAACATCAGTGGTGGTAAGTAACGAAGTACAAATACTTTACTTAAGTTGTTTTTTTTTTCTTTTCTTTTTTTCATGGGGATCTTTGACTTGAGTATGTTTTATTTGCATCCACTTTCACTCTAAAGACAAAGTTTACTTTTTACTCCGATACATTTCCCCATGCCCACTCCAAGTATTTATTACACTTGCCAAATAACCATAGAAAAATTGGGTTTTCTTTTTGAAAAAAAACAAAAAAACAAACAAAAACGAACGCACAAGCTCTTTGCCAGCATATGCTCACAGCAGTCAGTTTGCCATTGCAAAGTTGAAGATGACCTCAGAAACAGGTGAAGGTGCAGCTCTCGCTGCCAGCAATGACCACAAGATTTCCGACAGGGATCACCATGGCCATATCTCAATGATATGTTTGTAGTAAAGGGAGATTCTTATCGGCTGAAATGTCTTCATTGCCTGCCACGGTTGAATGAAATTTCACAATTCAAAACTCTGAGAAAACATATTGAGGTGAGTCAACGTTATAGCAACACTAAAGAAGATTTTTATCTTCTTAATTGGATACTTTTGTACTTTTATTCAAGTGATGTTTGAATGAAGGACTTTCTACTTGTACTGGAGTAATTTTTTATTTAGCTACACTTTTACTCAAGTATAATTCTCGAGTACTTTTATCACCCCTGCAAAACATATTGCAACATATTGCAACACTCTCTCTTATAGCCACTAAAATGTTCTTTCTTCATCTTGTGACTGATGTTGTCTTCTCCACCTCATGCTGCCTGATCTGTACTGATCTTTTGGATCTTTGATGTTGTCCCTTAGTCTCTTGTACTCTTGGGCTCTTGGGATGAAGCTTACATATTTATGAAGGTCATTCATGAACCTGTGCACTATAGTCTCTCTTCATCATGCTCCTGTCAAGGGAAGGTGAAGATACATACACACACGTTGTGCATCATCAGTGACGTGAAGTTTTGAGTGATGTTCTGCTCTTGGTGAGCATTTCTGTTGTGGAAAGAGTCCAGTTCTTGCTCCATCCACCTAGAGGAAAGCAGCCCAAGCATCGATCTTTTTCTCCAGCCATTAGTGCTGATCTATTCCCCCTCTGCCTCATCCCGGTTCATTTGTATTCTAATTGCCAGGCTTGAAGTGACATGCTACGTTCTGTACAAGGCTGTTTTCTGTCAATTCCATGCCAATATACGAGTGAAGTGCTGTCTTCAGCTGCTTTGATGTTAAATGTGCCATTTGAGCCTTAAGGAGGTCACATATATTTGTGTATATAATGTTCAGTATGACACTAGATAAATTGAAACTGGACAAAATCACTTTATATAAATATATATATGTATACACTTATATAGACCATTTTGCAAGATGTAAACAACACTGGTCCAGAAGCACTTCCTGTTTCAGTTTTTAACTGTTTTCTTTATTTCACATGTAAAGAAAACATCTTAAAGATGTTTGTTTAACTT
>JAOTRC010000004.1:449058-464244 GCA_027497675.1 Cyprinella lutrensis
TACTCGCTTGAATTAAGTACTGATATGGAATTTACTTAGTTTTTTAAAATTCTTGCCTGAACTAACTTTTTCAAGTACATTACATTGGGTTTTTTCACTAGTATTTACTTCACCAAAAAATCATTTTTTACAGTCACACACACACTTCATGTGAATAGATACATGTTTAGGGTTTTGTTCACACATTGTGTGTGTGTGTGTGTGTTATAGGTGTCAGATCTGAGCTCTCTCCGCAGAACCAATATGTGTGTAATAATCCGGTTCCCGAGCGCTGACCCAGGGCATGTGTGTGTGTGTGTGTGTGTGTGTGGAGCGCTGACCCGGGGCGAGAGAGGAGCCGGACCTGATAGTTCTGCTGCATTTGAATGTTCCTCTCAGAAACACTTTACATATTCACAGTGTGTTTGGTGTGTGTGCGGGTCAGTGCGAGCGATTGAAGTGCGAGGTGCAATAACACACACGAGAGCAAACACAAACAGGATTAGTATTATCGCAGGCGTATGTGAGAAGAACTCAGAGGAATGCAGATCACGCATGAATATGTAAAGCAGGAGCGAGTTCTTTTGAAGATGTTTGAGCCGCTCTCCAAACGCACAACAACGGCCGAACAAGTGTGTTTATCACAGGCCGACTACTGCTAATGTAGACGCTGTTTATCACACACACACACACACACACACACATTATTTTCATCACTTCTGCTGCTTCTCTATCAGAGATTATAATCTGGGATTATCTATATGATACTGAAACAGTAAATGGGCTGTTCTTCGAGTGTGTGTGTGTGCTCCTTCATTAGATCTGGTGTGTGTGTGTGTGTGTGTATGTGAGAGTGTGTGTTCTTTCCTCCGACACAATGAAGAGAATATTGAGTCTATTTGTCAGCCGAGTCTCGGATGAAGAATGGAGAATAATTTTGTAAAGGCATCTCGTCTCCTTCCTCAGAATCCCGACAGTGATGCACACACACACACACACACACACACACTCAGAATCCCGACAGTGATGGTCTAATATCGGTGTGACTCCGGGATCGGGAAGATCCGGGGAACTGATTTATAGACTCGTCTCGGAGAGTTTAATTGCGGAGCACAAGTTTCAATCACTCTTCTGGGAGGTTTCTAGGACACGAGCTGCAAATCTGCATCAACACACACACACACACACACACACACAAACAAACAAACAAACAAACGCATCCATATTTCACACATTCATTCCCTTATTTGTGTTCGCTAACCTCGAGACGCAACAATGCCGCTAAAATTGCCCTCCTTTCTGAATTCAATAAGCGCGATGAAACATTGACAACATGAGTGCGTGTGTTTGTTTCTGCTGGCGGGAATCAATCTTTAGGAGTTGGAGAGAGTTCACACACACACACACACACACACACACTGTGTGTAAATCATCTGTGATGTGTTTAAGATCCGTCTTCATTTGATTCGCTGTGATTAAAATGAGTGGAAACCGCCAGAGCCTGAACTTCAGAAAACAGTTGAAGAACAGATGAAGAGGAAAGAGGAGAAGAGGAAACCACCCGTGTGTGTGTGTGTGTGTGTGTGTTTATGTGAGAGAGTGTGTGTGTGTGTTCATTACATACAGACACAAACAAATCTGGATTAAACTGATATTGAGAGTCACGTGATCTGAATTAAACTGATATTACGTGTAATGTGATCTGAATTAAACTACATTGAGTCACATGATCTGAATTAAACTGAAATTGTGTCATGTGATCTGAATTAAACTATAGTGAGAGTCACGTGATCTGAATTAAACTGATATTACGTGTCATGTGATCTGAATTAAACTGATATTACGTGTCATGTGATCTGAATTAAACTATATTGAGAGTCATGTGATCTGAATTAAACTGTATTGAGAGTCATGTGATCTGAATTAAACTACATTGAGAGTCATGTGATCTGAATTAAACTACATTGAGAGTCACATGATCTGAATTAAACTGAAATTGTGTCATGTGATCTGAATTAAAGTGACATTGAGAGTCGTGCGAGTGTAAGGAGGGTCAGGATCACCTCTTATTCCTCCAGCTTCACGTCTTCCAGAAGAGCGAGAGAATAAAGCGTGTGTGTGTGTGTGTCGGGATGAAGTGACAACATGGCCGCCCTCCCTCTGGCTGCCGTCCAAATCCCACTCGTCTTCTGGGAAAACAGGAGGAGAAATGGAACAACTGGTTTTAATGAAACAATTACAAGACACTAATTATTATGTTAATGTTTGCCTACTATCATCAGGAACCGCTAACAGCTTCTGCACCCAGAGGTTTAACAGCACTGCTTCTTCACGTGTGTGTGCGTGTGTGTGTGTGTGTGCGTGTGTGTGTGTGTCAGTCTCAGGTCATGAGGATGAAGCAGGACAGACACTATTATTCCTGAACAGCAGAACTAATGATACGTGTGTGTGACCTTACACTAGTGTTCAATATGTTAAAGTTGGCGAGATGTTTCTGAGAGTCTCTTCTGCTCATCAAAGCTGCGTTTATTAGATCATAAATACAGTAAAACAGTGTTTCGTGCCTGTGTCCGTTTCCCCACATCATCCCATTTGTCCAGTTGAGCGCTCGCCGCCCGAGGATCTTCTCATCTGAACAACGGATGCTCTTGTTGTCCACATCATCTCCTCAACAACCAGATACAAAACACGTATTAATCATAATTTGAACTCACAAAAAAATGCGCGTATGGGTCACGGCCGTGAAACGCATTAGTGTGCAATAAGCCGGTCCTTTGTGTGCGATCGGGTCTTCCCAGGAACACCGGGATCCTGTGACCGAGGAGGTCACGGAGACATGACATCATCGCCTCGGCACGCAACTGACGACACACACACACACACACACACTCCTCTCTTTCAAAAACACATTTCTTTCACATCAGTTCTGTGTGAATCTAAGCTTTATTTCGAGGTCAAAGAAATAAAAAAGCAAAACGTTATAGAATTGTTGCAACCTTTTCTATTTGGAATTTTTTGTAATTTTTTTTTTTTTGTGTAATATTTTATTTTGGATTTTTTTTTGTAAGTTTATTTTTTTGTGTACTATTTTATTTTGGAATTTTTTGTAAGTTTAATTTTTTTGTGTAATATTTTATTTTGGAATTTTTTGTAAGTTTAATTTTTTGTGTGTAATATTTTATTTTGGAATTTTTTGTAAGTTTATTTATTTTTTTGTAATATTTGATTTTGGAATTTTTTGTAAGTTTAATTTTTTTGTGTAATATTTTATTTTGTCCTGTAAATGTTTTTTTTTTCTAACCCTAACCCTTTGATACTTTTAATAATTATAGTTGAATACATTGCGATCCTCTGTATGTGGATGTTGTTGTTGTTATGCAAAACATATAAAAAATGTTTTCTTGTGTTGTTACACACACACACACACACACTATCTCGGGTGCGCCCTTTCACGGAATACCTCGCTCGTCTCACACCAGCTGGCGTGTGAATCGGGCCGAATGCCTCTTATATAATGATGAATGGTGTTTGACCCCGAGCCGTTTCCACACTGATCTCAGATCAGCATTCACCCGCGCTGGTATTTACACACTGATCTGCAGTCAGCGCTCGCATCTCGCCACTAAATGAAGATTAAATACTGGCCGGACCTGCGCTGGGCTCTCGGAGATGTTTATTGTAATGGGGTCACACCTTCATTCAGGCCCGACACACACACACCATTGTTGGGGACTCCTGCTTTGTTATGTGATTAATTACACCGAGCAACATTTATGGCGGGATTAACAATTAGCTGGAGCTGTCAAGTCGTCAGTCTGAGATGGCAAACTAATGGAGGAGCCGGTCGAGCCATTGTGTCCCGGAGAAACCAGGATCCTGTTCCTTTCATGTGGCGAGTCGGGGCTGTTATCGCCACACACACCGCTGGGAGATCATATTAATATTCATGCCTGTTCGACATAAGTTTGCAAAGTTACCTTCATGGTATATTCATGCATGGGAGTTAAGTCTAGCCTGGCTCACATGCGGACGGGATGTTCCGGGTCAGCTTTAAGAGACATGTATTTTCTAGAAGTCCACATCTTTATATCTGTACAGCCCGAATAGAAACTTGAGTTATAGAAGAGTTAGTTCTGGCCTGTTCACCGTCTGTATCCCTCCGCCGGTCTGTGACTTAGTGCTGGGATTTCACAGTGGATCGATCTGATTCATTCAAAAATCCGGATTTATTTGGGAACAAAAGTATTTACTGTCTGCATTAGTGAGTCACTGAATCATTCATTTCATTAATTTGTTCAAAAATCAGATTCATTCGTGAACGACACCGCTCAATGTCTTCATGAGTGCGACTGAAGTATTCTTCATGGGTGATTCATTCAGCCTATTCGTTCCAATAAACGGATTCATTTGAGACTAAAGTAGTTGAATCTTTATGAAGGATTCGTTCAAAAATACTGAAAACTGGCAAACAATAAAACATATGAATCAAACAACAAAAGAGAAGCTGAAAATCCCTCACTGCCCCTGACCGAGTAACTTTACTAGCTTTAATTACAAGCTAAGCTAATAGGGTGGAGCCCGTCACCAACAGTGGGTGGAGCCCATCACCAACAGTGGGTGGAGCCTGTCACCAACAGTGGGCGGAGCCTGTCACCAACAGTGGGTGGAGCCTGTCACCAACAGTGGGTGGAGCCTGTCACCAGACGGGGCCTGTCACTAACAGTGGGCGGAGCCCATCACCAAAAGTGGGTGGAGCCTGTCACCACACGGGGCCTGTCACCAACAGTGGGCGGGGCCTGTACAGTGTGACATCACATTAGAGCTATTTCAGATAATAGGAGAAAATAACACAGGGTTGGATGATTTTTACCACAGTAAGGTCCTGTTTCAAAAGAGTTTTATAAATAAAATATGATTCATATTTGGATTCCAAGTTGGATTGGAATAGATCTTTTCCATAACTTTTCTTTATTTTCTCTGTAAGCTTTATTCGCTCTAAATCACACACGTTAGAGAGTCGACTCAAGTTCAAATAAAAGAGCTAATTTCACTACAAATATTACATTTATTGTGTCATGGACTAAATATTTTAGGGGATTGTACATGATTTATATTTAGGTAGATTCCATTAAGTAAACATCATATTTTAGCTTTAGCATGTTCCCTGGACATCTTTTTCTTCTTAAAGTTTTCTGAGCCTGTGTGACCGCAGTGCACTGTGGGTAGCCTGTGAGCCACGGGGTCAGAGGTCGAGGGGCGTGTCCGGAGGGTCCCGCTGCTCATGGGAAGAGAGCATCTGAGTGTCTGGGTCGAGAAGCGCTCTCCCGCGTGGGGCTATTGTTCCCGGTCGGACAGCTCAAAGCCCGCGTCAGTGTGTGTTAATACCATGTAATGAAATTAAGCGTTTGGATTCAGTCCGCCGGCTGGAAGAGTTTCAGTTCTGCGGGAGCGAGGGAAATGGAGAAGTGCTGCTGCCATATTTAGCTTATTAATCATAACTGTTGAATATCCTTCAGCACACAATCGTCCGCCGGCTTTGGTGTCTGACCAACACCGAGAGACAGAGAGAGAGAGAGCGAGTGACCTTCAGTCTGGTTACACACACACATGTGCTGCTCTCACACTCGTGTGTGTTTACGAGGAATGTTCACGCTGCTCGTTTCCATACCAGGAAAATGTCAATTGGGTTACATATTTACATTTTTGACTAAAATCTGTTCTTTGCATCGGAAGTGGAATATGATGAACAGGTTATACTGCAGACATGAAGCTGTTCCTCAGTGTCTCAGCACACACACACACACACACACACACACACTGTAATGTAGTTAATGCCCCTCTGGACTTCATGTCTCTTGTGGTTTTGACAGGGCCTTGAGTTATTCATACTGGAGAAAGATCTTTTTGTCTGAAAGCTTCAGTGTTTGAGACAAAAGCAATGAAAACACACACACACACACACACACAGTGTCTGATCCGGGCCCTTGGGCACAGAATGCTGTCTGTGTCTCTGTCATGAGCACTAAATAACCTCTTCATAAAGTCCCACTGATATAAAACTGCCATTATATTTAGTGATGTAGAGTTCCAAAATACACACGCTCATAATGCAGTGCTTTTATAAATCTAAAGATACAGCATCAAATGACAGAGCGTTAAACTGAAAATGAACGATTCTGGAGTGAATCCGAGGGAGTAAATTATCGGAGACTGACCTGAGAACAGATCCCTCGCTCGTCACGGCATGTGGAAAACTGCACACACGAGACTTCATATCTCCTGTCTCAGCTTCCATTTACCTGAAAACAAGAAAAGTCACAATGTGAATGAGGAAACTATTGAAGCATTATTCAAATTTAGATATGAACTATACATGTAGTTTATTTTTATCTTTTTATAAATATCCCAAGCTTTGAAATGTTGTATTATTGTATTGCCAATTCAGCTCTCTTCCCTTTCAAGAGAGATCACCTAGGCTCCTCCCACATAGACTCCTCCCACTTTGTGAAGGCACCTCCCAAATGCAGAGAGATTACCTAGGCTCCTCCCACTGTGTGCAGACTCCTCCCAATTCAAAGATATTACCAAGGCTCTTCCCAAAAAGACTCCTCCCACTTTGTGTAGGCCCCTCCCAATACAGAGAGATGCCATAGGCTCCTCCCACTGTGTAGACTCCACCCATTGATGATAGATTGCATAGGCTCCTCTCACTTTTTATAGACTCCACCCATTGCCGATAGATTGTACAGGCCCCTCCCACTGTGCAGACTCCACCCATTGCCGATAGATTGAATAGGCTCCTCCCACTGTGCAGACTCCACCCATTGCGGATAGATTGCATAGGCTCCTCCCACATAAACTCCTCCCACTCTGCATTGAGTGTTCTGGCCCTCATTACAGTGAGCATCTAAAGAGATACCGTACTACAAACAGAGAATATTCAATATTCTGAAATATTTCAGTTCACACTAGCAGACCACTGTGGGATATGACCAGCCAATCATTAGCAGCCAGTAATTACAGCCAGGAAACTGTAAAACCAGCAGGACTCACTCCCACATCCAGCTGAGCAACAACAGCGAATACAAGAAGAATATCAAACATCTCTGCCACGTTGCATCATGTGTCTCAGGTGCCAGTGTTTACATCCGCCGCTGTGATGCTGAGGTAAGCGTTAGCCACCGCGCCGCGAGCGCTAGCGTCAGAGGACACGGATGTACCTGTAGCATCACTCAGCCGCGCGAGTCTTTATCCAGCGTGATGTTTTCATGTCACGCCGCGGGCGTCGAGCTGTTGTTACCAGCTACACCCAATCAAATCTTTCTGAAGTCGTCGTCGACGACGCGTGACACCGTCTAACCTTAATGCTAAATAATTAGCCGAGCGTGTGTCGCGGTGGGGTTCTCACCGCGGGGTGAGCTTTCTTTGATCATTATGCTAATTAAATCTGTCTGTGTTGACAGGTTGAGCGGGTGAGGAGCCGCGACAGGTAGGTGTCAGGAACACGTCGAACACCTGGTGTGTGTGACTCATTAAACTGTCATCGATGACCCGAGAGAGACTCGACAAGAGAGAGAAAGAGAGAGAGAGAGAGAGAGAGAGAGTCACGCCGGACGCCCTTGTGTCAGTCACTCGCGACAGCAGCTCAAGGGAGGAATTAACCGGCCAGCTCTGAGATGTGTCACACACACACACACACACACACTAACCTGATCTTTAAACCTATTACATCAACACAAACACACACAGAGACACACACACACTAACCTGACCCATCACGCAAAACTTTCTGCATTTTTACATTTTGAAAAAAACTTGATTTATAGGCTTGTTTCCTCAATTTAGGTCCACAGTGACACGAGTCCCCACACACACACTTACTAACTCACACACACACACACACACACACACACACGACCGGCCAAGGTGAGCTCAGCGAGGCGAGGATGTCAGAAACCTTCCATTAAAGCTTTTCTTTCACACCTCAAACCTCACAGGAGAACCGAGAGGCACACACTCCTGATGCACGTCAGTGACCGCAGCGTTTAAGGGCCTCGAGAGTGTGCGTGTGTGTGTTCTGGACGCTTCTCAGCCCTCTGGGGTCAGTAAATGAACACCACTTCCCTCTCCATCACTACAGGACACTGGTAAACACACTCCTTTGTTCACTGGAAACCGTGTTCATCACAGGGTGAAAGGGACATTCAAAACAAGCTTTGGTTTTATTCTTATTTCAGTTTTAGTTTGAGTAAATGTTTATACATATTTAATTTTTTTGTTAGAGATAAAAGTTTTTTCATCTAATATTTATATTTTATTTGAGCTTATTTAAATTCGCTACCTTATGCATCAAGCAGGTGTGTAGAAATATAAATAAAAGCAAATAAATCTCATTTGAATGAGTCACGTGACCTTCATCACTCCTGTTTTCGCATGTCTGAAACGCACCGGCTTGATTCATAAGGTGACGAATTGAAAAAAGCTGAAATAAAAAATAAATATTAGATGAAAAACTTTTGTGTCTAAAATGTAAAACTGAAATAAAAATAATAATCATTTGATTTAATAATGGGCACTTATTGTGTGCATACATGTTTTTACATTTTCCTTATATTTAAAAAAAAGCATGATATATCGGCCGATATCGGTTTATTTTTAATGTTATCGTTATCGGTCAGATAAGAAAATTTGCGTCATTTATAAAAGCCGATATATAATGTATTATTTCCCTCAGATGAGACGCTTCAGATGCACACTGTTGACATGAAAATATGGATTTAGATTTATCGGCCAATATATCAGTTATCGGTTTTTCAAATATAAAGAATTATCGGTTATCGGTATCAGGAAAAATTCTTTATATTAGTGCATCCCTAGTTTGATCAAATGGTAGACATATTTTTTTAAGTTTTTCATCTATTATGTATATTTTATTTCAGCTTAATTAAATTTGCAAGAAAAAAAGCAAATAAATCTGTAAATAAATATATCGGTTATCGGCTTTCAAATATAAAGAATTATCGGTTATCGGTATTGGCAAAAAAATTATATCGGTGCATCCCTAGTTTGAGTAAGTGACATATTTAATTTTTTTTAAAGTTTGTCATCTAATATTTATATTTTATTTGAGCTTATTTAAATTCGCCAATATATCAGTTTTCATATATATAAAGAATTATCGGTATCGGCTAAAAATTTTAGATCCATGCATCCCTATTAATTGGTTCCATGTAAAATGACACGGTTAAGCTTCCTCTAGCTCTCAACTGACCCTCTGACAGCTTCAGAGACTCCGGCAATAACAACACAGGCGGATCTGACTGATCCAGGATCAGGAGTAACAGGAGCTTTAGCTCCGCCTTATGGAGAGACTCAGGGAGAGCTTCAGTTTTACACGTTTCTGAATGTTAGCGGAGACGTTTGTGGAGTTGTTGTGGAGTTCCACTGATCATCTCATTATCATGTTGAATCTTCCACAAGTGTCCACAGTTCCTGAGTCAGTGTTTATAAGACAGCGGTGACATGTTCTGCTCAATAGTGTTCAGTGTCGTCTGTGTTGACCACAGAACAGTTTCAGGCTAAGCTGGATCTTCTCCAGTGCGAAAGAGAAAGACAGATTGTCCTGATATGTCCGCTTCACCCCAGAGCAGAGCGCTCCTCTCCTCCCGTATCCTCCTCTACAGTTCTGCATCGCAGGGCAAAGCCCGTCGCACTGATTTCCTGATGTAAACACATGGTAGTTGCTGTCGAGTGTGACCCGAGTGTCTCTACATGTCTTGTGAGTGTGTTCGGTGGAACAGCTGCTCTCTTCACCGGCGCAGGAAATGATTATAAAGTTAATAAACTCCACTTTGGACTGTAACCGAGGCCTGAAGCGACGCTCCGTTCATAACTGACCTCCACTAATCATAATATTTCTGCAGCCGCTCTATTGTTGCTCAATCTGCTGCAGCACCTGATAAATTAATAATTTATGCTTCCATTCAAATGTGTTATTAACATCTCACTGTAGTATTATTAAAATTTCACCGTGATATCATGTGACACTAGTGTTTTATTCATATATCTCTGTTCGGTGACTGTAGCATTAATATTTGAGTGTGATCTGAATATTCTCACCGCTCGTATTGTGCTGTTAATGTGACGCAGCTCTACAGCTGATGATGATGGAGGAGTGTGTGTGTGTGTGTGAGAGAGTGTGTCTCTCTCTCTCACACACACACACACACACACTCATGGCCCACAGATGACCGGAAGGCCTTACGCCTGGAATGTCCTCTTCTCCAGAAAGGAAATTAATTTCTTGAGTCTCTCCAGCGATCGAGGGTTCAAGAGGACGAGGAATCCAGAGTTCAGAAACTTCCGTTACACAACAGCATCGAGGATCCGTGCAGGAACATCTCTCCGTCATCTCTCTGTCATCTCCACCATATCTCCGTCATCTCTCCATCTTCTCTTCGTCATCTCCGCCATCTCTCCGTCATTTCCGCCATCTCTCCGTCATTTCCGTCATCTCTCCGTCATCTCCGTCATCTCTCTGTCATCTCCACCATCTCTCCGTCTTCTCTCCATCATCTCCGCCATCTCTCCGTCATTTCCGCCATCTCTCCGTCATTTCCGTCATCTCCGTCATCTCTCTGTCATCTCCACCATCTCTCCGTCATCTCGCCGTCATCTCTCCATCTTCTCCCCGTCATCTCTGCCATTTCTCTGTCTTCTCTCCATCATCTCCGCCATCTCTCAGTCATCTCCGCCATCTCTCCGTCATCTCTCCATCTTCTCTCCGTCATCTCGCCGTCATCTCTCTGTCATCTCCGCCATCTCTCCGTCATCCCGCCGTCATCTCCATCATCTCCCCATCTTCTCTCCGTCATCTCCGCCATCTCTCCGTCATCTCTTCGTCATCTTGCGGTCATCTCCATCATCTCTCTGTCATCTCTCCATCATATTTCCATCATCTCTTCATCATCTCTCCATCATATTTCCGCCATCTCTCTGTCATCTCCGCCATCTCGCTGTCATCTCTCCATCATATGTCCGTCTTCTCTCCATCATCTCAAAGAAAGTTTGTATCTGGAAGAGAATAGTGTCTCAGTCCAGCTTAAGTGAGTTCAGTCAGTTTGTTGTTGCCGTGATGTGATCGTCCGGCTCAGTTCAGTTGTCATATAAGGCTGTTGATGCAGGAGATCAGTAATATTGCTGGATATTCATTTACAGTAAATGTTAATTGTACTGTCCCCAATTAAGTCAGCCAAAAGCCAATGGCGACAAAGGTGAAAAAGGCAACAATGGCAAGGAACTGTGTGTGTGTGTGTGTGTGTGTCCTATAAGTCAGCTCTAGGTTTTGGAAAAGAGCCGTTTGGACTTTCTTGTTTAGAAAGATTTTGCCAAGAAAATATCCATAAATCTAAATGTGTGTGTGATGCTCTTAAAGAGACGGCGCAGTTACTGCAGTAAAGCTGCGAAACTGGGAAACACTCAGATCAGATTTACACAGAAACACACGTCTATTTCCATGAGAATAAAGTGTGTGTGTTTAAAGAGGACATGTGCTCGCTGAAAAGACCCCGACTCGCGCCAGCTTTTATCTCTGGCTCCAGGATCATCCAATGGCGTTCCGGCTCCATAATCGCTGCAATTTTCCAAACATCTTTAACTTCCGGCCCATAGAATCATATCCAGATGATCCGAGTCCAAGCGGCGACTCGCTCCGCGACGAGACCGGGTCCAAAACGGGTAATGATGCAAATCAGAGGCACTTTAAAGATGTGCGGTTAGTTTTTAAAGACTCTCTCTCTCTCTCAGACACACTCACACTCTCTCTCTCTCCATATCAATTCAATTCAAATTGTGCTTTATTGCCATGACAATTGTTTCAATGTATTGCCAAAGCATTTCCAATCATCATCCATATACACAAACATAAATAAATAAAAAATAGAAAAAATAAAAAAGGTAATCAGAACAATTAATGAACATTTCAGAATTCTATGAACAGTTTAGAATTCAGTGTGTGTGTGTGTGTGTGTGTGTGTGTGAGCGATCATGTTGATCTTTTCTACACATAGAAATTTGAAAAACCACTGATGCGAGACTCTAAATGTGTTTACTTTTAAAAGTGATCTTTCATGTTAACCAGAGATTGCTAATCGCAGAACAAAACGCTTCACTTTAAACCACACAAAGAATGTTTCGCACAAATACATAAATCGCTGGTTTTAAAGGGTCGTAAACGGTTTGGAGGGGAAGAAGATTTGGCCAAGAAACAGAGAAGATTCAACCCTCGAGCTGAGGTCAAGAGAAGCACAAACACACACACACACACACACACACACACACACACACAAACTCTCTCTCTCTCTCTCAAATTTAAATTAAAACGAGCTATATCGGCATGAATGTGTAAAATAGCACAATATTGCCAAAGCAATAGACAAATACAAACATACAGATAAAAAAAGTGAACAATAAAAAACTAAAATATCAAACAATGAAAATAATAATTATTATTTATATTATTTATAATACTCCCCCTCTCTCTCTCTCTCTCACACACACACACACACACAAACTCTCTCTCTCAGACACTCAGAAACACACACACTCACGTTCTAAATGTCAACCACAGCATTCCTAATTGAGATGAACTTGGACCTGAAATGAATTGTTCTTTTAAACAAACAACAACACTGAGCGCCAGAAGGAGGGCGAGCGTCAGGATCCAGGACCCGTTTAATGATTCCAGCGCACACACACACACTCACACACACACACACACACACACACACACTTTCAGCACATCTTATTCATATCACTTATTCTAACAGTCGTCACAAAATAAAAGGCATCACTCAAAAGCTTAAACACTCGATATTGGACGTATATATTAGTATAATAATAGCGTAAACACTCAAAATGCGTTGTGTTACCATGAGAATGGGTTAGGGTTAGGTTATGTTTAGCTTAGGCTGGGGTTAGGTTAGGGTTAGGGTTAGAGTTAGGGTTTGGGTGACCGTATTGTTTTAATTGAATCTTGTTAAATCTTTATCAAACGCACATTAATGTAAAGCTCTGGAGGTTCTGCTGTTTATGATGAAGTGATACTGAAAACAAATGTATTTATTTCCACCAATAGTGTGCGGGTTTAACAAAATCTCTTAAAATTTTAGTTTTTGTGAAATAAACATCAAATTTACAACACAGCTTGGTTAGACATCTGTCTTTGATTAAACCAATTTTAGAGTCCAAATTATCTTGTCAAATATATATTTTGTATAAAATAAAGCTGTTTGTCTGAGAGATCAACCTTAAATCTGTGTTCCAAAGCATTCATGAATTAAAGCACAAATCACTCCAATGCTCCTTCATTTAGTTTTATTTTCAATCGCTAGGACACATTTTTCAATACTTTCAATATTACTATTAACTTACAGCTTCAAATGCACTAAAACTACCAGAAGAGTTTTGGAAACGTGACCAAAGCATTAAAGAATGTGTCCAAGCGATTGTAAAACGAAAACCCAGTAAATCTCCTTCTCGGTTCTTTTCTCGTACAGTTGTTTGCTTAAGCTCGATGATTCTAACCTGTGCAAACTTCATCTGTCTGCACCTTCATCATCATCATCATCAGGATGAATGAAATAAAGACAAGCTGGAGGACAGTTTAGATACACAACAATAGACAGAGAGAGAACAGCGGGAGGAATCACTTAACATTCCCACATCAACCCTTTCCTGTTCACAACATTTCTACTTCCCAATCCTTTATTTACAGTACGGCTTCAATTCCCAAGCTCCACTGTTTACCTCCAATAATAACATGGAACTATTAATCACAATCTCTAACTTTTTACGGCAATTCCCTGTAAACTTCCACTCAGCGAGAACAAACAAAACACGTTGGGTCTCCATAGCATCCGCGCGGGTTTAGAGTCGCGCAGCGTTTGCGGGAGCTGTAAACAGAAGACGCCAGAAAAACCAGACCCTACTGGTCCTGGACCAGAGGTCAGAGGTCAAAGGTCACCGCATTCAACATCTCAGTCTGGGTCGTGTCCACATTCGGCTTTGGGGAGGTTATGAATCATCTGAAGCGTGGGTCGTAATGCACACGTCACACACAGCCAATCATTGCGTGCCTTTAAATGGGTGTTTATGGATTATGACGGAGACACTGGAGAAATTAAAGAAAAGATTGACTGTTTATGCAATTAGAGGAGAGAAACGTTTCATGGTTTAGTCGTGGTCGCTCTAAGGAAACAGATACGGCAATTACAACTTTGAATGGTTTGCTTATTGGAAGGAATATGGATGTACATATGTATATATTGATCATTTGTTGAGGCCAAAATTAGATTTCTTTTATCATTTAAAAACGTTTTTCCCTTCAAGTACATGTTTATCTATAATTGATTACGGTGATCTTTTAAATATGCATGCTACATCTCGACTTAGAAAATTTGACTTTTTTTTCTTTTTATGCTTCTGAATTGCAAAATGCACTTCCAACCTTGAGCACCTTCAAACATCTCCAGCACAATGTTTTAACCCTTTACCTGTCACCCCGCTTTTTGATAATTGACATTAAAATGCACTATACAAACTTAAACGGTTGTAATTCAAGAATGCTTTGGAATGTAGACCTAAGTTTGGTCTTGCTTTAAAGAAAACAATCAGCAGATTATTACTGAAGTGAAAGCATATTTTTTAATATTAAATAAATAGTTTACAAAATATGTTTTACTATAAAATGAAAGCTATATATCTAACCAAGTTGTGTTCCAAATTCGAAGTTGATATCACAAAAATTGAAGTTCCCATGAGATTTTGTTTAGGCGTAGTACCAAAAATAGCCACCAGGTGCCATTGAATTCCATTGAATGTAATTGTTTGCATTTTGCCATTACAAATAAATACATTTCTATCCAAATATCACTTCTGTCACTAAATATGGAACCTTGAGACTCAGACCTTTCTGACAATATGAGTTCGTAAGCTTTCATATGATACCTAATTAATGATAACTACTAAAATATGTGATATAATAATACAAAAATTATATTTCAATATAGATATAATATATTATACTTTTTAGAGGACTTCTTACCTTACATTTTAAAATATAATTTTATCTTTTTTTTATTGACAAATACTAATTATGTTTTATTATGAACTTTTAGCACTAAAAACCAAAGTTTCAATTATTAAAAG
>JAOTRC010000004.1:751156-761294 GCA_027497675.1 Cyprinella lutrensis
TAACACCTAAAATGTACTTATTAGCTCATGAAATGAACAAAAGTGTACCTTTTGAAAAGGTGCAGCCCCAGTGACAAGTTTTGTACCCTTTTTTCTGAGAGTGTGGGTCAGTCGATGCTCTGGAGCTCGAGTGTCCTGAGGGATGTTTGATGGCCTGTTATGTCACTGTCAGCGGTGACCTCTGACCTCTGTGACCTCACTGAGCCGCGAGTCTCGTGTGGACAGGTTTTTATGGTTTGTTTTTTCAGCTTATTACGTCGTGTTGTTCTTTCTGAATTGATGATTCATGGAGTAAAACTCAAAAAGTAATCAAAAAAACGTGTTTATTAAAAACTATGATTCTGGAAACACAGATTATGAGCGACACACGTGCAGTACATGTGTCCGTCGAGGTTTGCTTTGATATTGGTCAGATGTGTTCATCTAACTGGTGTACATTGGGATTTATTGTTTTGTTCTTTGGAGTTGCAGTTGGACTGAGTTTATAGTTTATAGTTTGTGACCGCAGGGATGTGATTAGATTGACGACTTTATATTTGATCCGGATGAACGTGATTAATGTCGGAAGTGTTTCAGACCTGAAGTGATACTTAAACTACTTCTATTAATTAAATGCATCAACAATTTCCACAGATATATGACTGTGTTCAACACTGATAATAATCATAAATGTGTCTTGATCATCAGATCCTCATATTAGAGTGATTTCTGAAGCACTGAAGACTGGCGTCATGATGATTAGAAAAAATCTCTGTTTTTCTTTTTCAAACATAAGTCGTAGGAAATTACTGGTCATCCAGTTTTTATATCAGCCACGCATTCCGTTAATTTTGTGAATTGGTAAGCTATATATTAATTATATTCACTTGGAAACAGCTGATGTACATTAGAATAATATTTCACTGCTTTTACTGTATTTTTGCATTTATAAGAGAGAGAATCAGCCAATCAGCATCAAGGAGAGCAAGATCTTACCAATTAGAATCACTTCCTTATGATGTCACTTGAATCTCTCTCTCTCGTGTCCTGAGATTTCTCTCTGGTCTGAGATCAGGATGGTTTCATCTCTCCTTGGAGATTCAAGCTTTTAACCTCTGACCCCTCAGATGAGATGAGTCAGATGGAGGTCTTGGCCTGTTTTGGTGATCGACGAAACTGTCACTTTATTTCTTTAATTAATCTGATAAAAAGGCAAATGTATTCTCTATTTTACTAAAAAGAAAGTTCAATGAAGTGTTAAGACACATTCGCTCCTCTGTTACTGTAATTTCTTCATCATTTCTTCTCTCACTGATATTCTATAAGTTACAGTTACTGCTGTCATAAAAACACTCTCATATGTAGAATTGAATGTCCAACAACAGCGTTTGTGTGTTGTCCATAAACTGTGTTATTTCATATGTGCTGTGAGATGATGATGTGATCATCGGTTATGGACTCTGCTGGATTGATTGTGATAATATGACAGCACTGTTGCCCGTAACTGAAGCAGTCGTTCAGTCTCTCTCTCTCGCTCTGAGTGGCGGATGCTTGAATCGAGTTTCGTGAAGCTCTTGAGCTCTTCACTCCATCGGTTTCTGGGTCTGTAAAACGGCTTCTGCTCCAGTGAGAGGAGATTAAAATGAGCTCAGGATCTGTGTCACACACTCACTTACCAGATACAAGACGATTCAATCAATGTGTGTGTGTGTGTGTGTGTGATTCCCTTCAGACTCTCACGCAGTTATTACACTCAATCAATCAAGGTTAGACTTTACATCTGGGCTGGCAGAAGAGTGAGACAGGAGATGATGATGCAGTGAGACAGGTGATGATGCAGTGAGACAGGTGATGATGCAGTGAGACAGGAGATGATGCAGTGAGACAGGTGATGATGCAGTGAGACAGGTGATGATGCAGTGAGACAGGAGATGATGATGCAGTGAGACAGATGCAGTGAAACAGATGCAGTGAGACAGGAGATGATGCAGTGAGACAGTTGATGATGCAGTGAGACAGATGCAGTGAAACAGTTGATGATGCAGTGAGACAGATGCAGTGAAACAGATGCAGTGAGACAGGAGATGATGCAGTGAGACAGATGCAGTGAAACAGATGCAGTGAGACAGGAGATGATGCAGTGAGACAGATGCAGTGAGACAGTTGATGATGCAGTGAGACAGATGCAGTGAAACAGATGCAGGGAGACAGGAGATGATGCAGTGAGACAGGAGATGATGATGCAGTGAGACAGGAGATGATGCAGTGAGACAGGAGATGATGCAGTGAGACAGTTGATGATGCAGTGAGACAGATGCAGTGAAACAGATGCAGTGAGACAGGAGATGATGATGCAGTGAGACAGGAGATGATGCAGTGAGACAGGAGATGATGATGCAGTGAGACAGGAGATGATGATGCAGTGAGACAGGAGATGATGATGCAGTGAGACAGGAGATGATGCAGTGAGACAGATGCAGTGAAACAGATGCAGTGAGACAGATGCAGTGCGACAGGTGATGATGCAGTGAGACAGATGCAGTGAGACAGGAGATGATGCAGTGAGACAGATGCAGTGAGACAGGAGATGATGATGCAGTGAGACAGGAGATGATGCAGTGAGACAGATGCAGTGAGACAGGTGATGATGCAGTGTGGCTGTTTATATCAGAGTGAGTTCACATACACTGAGACAGTGCTGCTGACAGACAGATAGACAGACAGACAGACAGGTATTGAGATGTTTCCAGCTCCACTGAGAACATTTCACTCCCAATGAAAGCGCCAGTTTGTGTGTGTGTGTGTGTGTGTGTGTGTGTAGTCACCTTTCAGCGGGTGTGAAATGCCCGTGTGTCTGTCTCAGTGTGTGTAATTCCTCACATCTGCTGGGAATGTTGACAGTGTGTTTGTGCTTCGGATGATGATGTCATCAGGACTGAGGCATAAATGCCGCTTCATCCTACAGATATTAGGGACGTGTGTGTGTGTGTGTGTGTGTTTGATCTGAGAGATCATTGGAATAAGGGTAATCCTGTCAGACACGCTCCTAATCACTTACACTCACTCACACACACTCACGTGTGGAGAACAGTCAATTATGTAATGCAGTTATGCAACATACATGCATACAGCAGCAAAACCGAGAGAGAGAGAGAACTTCAGTTATCCTACAGGGGAAGAGAGATCATGTGACAGAGGTCAGGGGTCAGAGGTCAGCTGTGGGTTCAGCCCTCATAAACCAACATCAGCAACAACCTTCAACATGTGGGGCTGGAGGGCTGATGTTCAAGCCAAATATTTAAGAATATCATATATTATTTAATAAAATATAAAGCTTGAAATATATTATTGTGTAAAATATACTTATTTGTAGTAGGCAAGAGTTGTATTTCAGCATCATTACTCCAGTCTTCAGTGTCACATGACCCTTCAGAAATCACTCTAATATGAGGATCTGATGATCAAGAGACTTGTCAAAGTCGAAATCATATTTTTGTAGAAACCGTGAAATATTTAGAATAATAGAAAGTTCAAAAGAACGGAAAACAGTATTCTTAAGGAATATTATAAATGACCATTTAAAGCTTCCTTGCTATTTCGTTAAAAAATAATATCTTTTGAACAGGCCTGTAATAATCACTTCTACCTTATTCTGAACAAATAAACTAAGACTTAAATTGACAGTGTGGTGTTTCTTTGAAAACACTGACACTGTAACTTTCATCAATATTTCATCAAAATTGTATCTTTTTAATAATGCAAAAAACATATTCGCAGCGTGTTGATTAGTCGACCAGCATCAGTGCTTTAAATATAGTGATATACGTCACACATGCTAATCATATTGCAGTTGTAAATAAATATTATGGGTGATGATAATGACTGGACACTCACCACTCCCTGCAGGGTCGGCGGGATCAGGCCACAGTACACGGGGATGTAAGTACTGCATATACACGCCTGGACATGGAGGAACAAGGCGTTTGGACATGAATCCACAATAATACTGTGATCTTACTGTAAATATCTTGAATTGGTGATTGTTTACAGCTGAGCTGATTGATTGTGTGTACACACCTGCACGAGCTCCTCGTTGCTGTTGAAGTGTGACACCAGCACGTTCTCGCCGTCCGTCACGCGTGTGAGAGAGATGCCGAGGCGTCCGCTGGCCCTGCTGTAGCTGTCGGCGGGGAGCGTGCGGTGGAGCATGATCCGGATGATCTTCACCAGGTTGAAGGCGGGGTGCATGGGCCCCAGGAAGCGCTTTCGGGCTTCTTTAGCCACGTCAATGATGTTGGCTCCGGCCTCTCCTGTCACAGGACCAGAAAGAGAGCAGTCAAGGATCGCAGCAGAGACAGGTGGATGTTGTGTCACACAAGAATTTAATCTTTGACACAGATACCACCAACAACAACGAAAAAATTCATAAAGACAAAAAATAATTCACCACATTTTCTAATCAATTTCTCATTACTGTAATGTGAGAAAAAATAATGATTTATTATTTAATTTTAATCATAATAATGTTCTGATATATTTTCATAATAATTCACCACATTTTCTAATCAATTTCTCATTACTGTAATGTGAGAAAAAAATAATGATTTATTATTTAATTTTAATCAAAATAATGCTCTGATATATTTTTCATAATAATTCACCATTTTTTCTAATCAATTTCTCATTACTGAAATGTGAGAAAAAAAATGATTTATTATTTAATTTTAATCAAAATAATGTTCTGATATATTTTTCATAATAATTCACAACATTTTCCAATCAATTTCTCAGTGCTGTGATGTCGAGATGTTTAAACATGTACAATGGTAGTATCAACATTATTTTGAAAATGCTTTCCAGAACCATAAAATGTCATGGTACAATGGTAAATCTAAAAAATAAATTTAAAAAATACCATGGTATTATTATCTGGTTCCCTCAAAGTACGTTTTATTCTATTTAAATGGTGTCCCAATCAAATAATACCATGTTTTGCCATGTAAAATTTGAAACATCATGATACAGTGATAACATGGTGATACTATGATATTTTGAAATACACCATGGTACTAAAAACTCCGGTATTTACATGTTGTAAGATGCTTGCGGGGTAAATGTCCAAAAAAACAGTGAATTGCCATGACACTAAGTAGTTTTCCTTGTGAATATGAATGTGTGTTTACCCAAACAGGCCCCGCTGACCAGCGCAGAGGCCGTGAGCGCGCCTGCGCTCGCGCCGTAAATGTGACGCGCATTCTCCACCAGAAACGGCGCGTGCTCCTGGAGAGAGCTGGCCACTCCGATGTGATAAATACCCAGAAAACCACAGCCAGCGAAAGAAATATTCCACGGAGAGTCGATAGGGAACATGATATTTCCTCTTCTGGAAAACAAATCTTCAAATAAAGTTAGTAAATCCCTCTGGTTACTTTCGTATACAGTCTTTCACGCGCTTGACGCACCGCGAAAACTCCATACATGACGTTAGAGTCTAACGCTTGGGTTATAATAACTACCTAAACACTACCGTACATCGGTTGAAAAGTTTCTAAAGTGATGAACAATCACTGACACACGCCTCTTGAATGGACATCTGCTTTCTCCGCTAGCTTGTTAAATAACTGTGCGTGTGGTGACCGGTGTTTTGACTTGCTCCTCCGTCACCGTCAGGGGTCACACACATCATTAGGGAGGGGCGTATTGACATTGGGCGTGGCTCAGGAGATAGTAGCCAATCAGAGGCTGCGCTTTGGACCCCTTGGCTGTCATTTGAGATGTTTCCTCGAATGTGTTCCAGTTGTCACGCGCCCTTATCAGTTTTGTTGTTGCATTGATTTTTTTTTTGTTCTTGCATTATGATGTAATTCAGTTAAGGAATAGGTCAATCAGCTTTTTAAATGTGGAAATAGGCCTAGTTTAAACTAATTTCACATAATTAACCACATTTCCCCCTGGAGAAAAATTAGACACAGTGTAAATTGTAATATATGTAATATTTATGTTTTTTGGACATGTTATCATGGTGAAACCATGGTTTAATAGGCTACCATGCAGTACCAAGGTCATTTTGAAAGTGCTTTGCAGAACCTTAAAAAGTCATGGTACAATGGTTAATCTAAAAATGGTATCTAGTGCCGTTTTGTAGTATGTTATATGGTATTTAAATGGTGCCCCAATCAGATTATACCATGTTTTTACCATGCAGAATATCTATAAACATGTCCTTATGCACAAAAATAAACCAATCACTGCAGAGGTATCATGGAATAGTGATTTGGGACAGGTGTGCATATGTTATGGTATTTTGAAATTTACCAAAGTTCCTGCATTTACATGGTGTTGCAAGGTATCTTCTGCGAATGACTGGTCATTTTGCTTTCGAAATGTCAAAATAGTTTAAACATAGAATATTGTTTTCTATGATTTTTCACTTAAAAATCTACTTTTGCATGATCCTCATACTGTTAGAATTAAATTAAATAGCCTATAACACATTGAGTAGGCCTACACACACACACTATACTTTCAATACCAATTTTAATATCAATAGTGTTTACTCTTATGAAATTAGTGTCAATAAACAGCTGCTAGTCCATACTGTATGTTATTTTAATAGTGTTTTCCACCTTTGTACAGTGTTTTACAACATTACCAGGGATCCTCCCAAATGACATGGCTTTAAAAAATATGTGCTCTCGGGGGATTTAGAGAGGACAGATTACTCCGCAATGAACTGTTTTGTTTGCCATGTTTTTCTGATATATTTAATCTTGTACATGCACTCACGGGACACGGGAACGTTCTCCCATAAATATGTGCTTTGGGATGTCAGAGAGTTCAAGGTTCACAGGGACGACACACACACACACACATATTTCCTAAAATGAAGCACCACGATTCCACAAAATCACATTTCTGGGCATCTTTCCTGACATTGTTTTCAGGCCAGGAACATTGCAGCTTGTCCAAAAATACAATTTTCATAACATTTATATGTTATAAAGTCACAAATATTATTATTTATTCACAAATAGATGTATTTAAAAATGGCCTGAAGGTTGTAGTTAAATATAAGTATATACTTTGAACTTTACTTGTATTAAAAATAACAGAATAAATGGTTTATCATGCAAAAGATATGTCAATAACTATTTATTTTTTTAAATTCAGCATTGAAAATTTAAGTTAAAATGTATATATCTTATGTCCTGTGACTAGTCATCATTTCTTTTAGGTTTTTCACAACTTAAAATTTATTATTTTCATTTTTGCCACTAGATCCTGTGTTGAAAACTGCAAATATTCCATGATGTCTTCGTTTAAAATGAACATGTGTAATATGTAGAACAGGACTATTTAGCTTAAAATTGAAATCAGAATGCACTTGATTATAAATATGAAAATAAAATGATAACACTAGGACAACTTTATCCAAACATAGGCTCGATCTGCATGGGTGCTGTGGATATTTTTAGGTCTCGATGAATGTTCCTAAAGTGTGTGTTGAAATGACAACAGCAAAACTGAATCCTTTGGCCCACATCTGAACAACAGAATCTCAAGGAGAATATTTTCCTGTACTTTAGTGCGGTCAGTCATGGGCATTTCCTATAAACATATAAGAATCAATACTTTGATAATTGATATTCTGCCTTGACCTCTCACCTATGTGCTGAACATGTTCTGTTTAAAACCAAATGCATGTATATCTTTCTCAGACAGACCCAGTTCATTATTTTCCATCAAAATAAAATTCTTCGGATGCTCAGATGTTCATCTCATCCCCCACTTTCATTCCCTCACGAGAAGGATATTTATCCTGGATTTATCCGGAGTCTCAGTGGATTAAACCAATCCTACACCTCAGCTGGTGTGAAGCGGACATGTTGAGACATGCATGAAAACACATGCATCAGAAGAGGTTGATGATGCTTCATTTCATTCTCTCATACACAAACAGACAAGTGAGATTTATTATGCTATTATAGTTCACAAAAATCTAAATTCTGTCATTATATCACCCAAGTCATTCTAATCTAAACTTGTATGGAATAAAGGAGGATATTTTGAAGAATGGTGGTCAGTTGCTGGTCCCCATTGACTTCCATGGTTACCAAAATTCTTAAAAACCTTTTCTTTTTAAGAAATTAATGCGGGTTTTGACTTAATTTTCCTTTCAGGGTTAACTATCCCTAGTTGTATATTTTTTTAGCTGTCACTGTCTCTTTAAGAGATCTCCTCCCGCCCTTTGCTCAAAGTTCCGCGGTGTGTGTGTGTGTGTCAACACGAAACATGTGCATGAACACGGAAGTGAACTTATTGTATTCAACAGATATAAATGTATAAAATGAATATTACATTTCGTTTCTGTAAGTGTTAGTTTAATAGAATGCGCGAGCCCGTTTGTTGTTTGAACGTCACAGAAACGTCACGTCCTTCAAGAAATACGCGCCTAAAATCCTGCATTGTACTGGTAAGTTAAGTGTGTTTATCGCTCAGTTTAACGAGTTAAGTGATCATTCAGTCAGACTGTTACTAGTTAAGGTGATCTATGTCTTGTAAATGTTCTGTGTTCTGTATAAATGCTCGTAAATGTAGCTAATATACTGTTAGCTGTGATTTAGTTTTAGCCACATGTGAATGAATGACAATGGTGCCTTCACAATAAAATGATTTACTAGATGTCATTAAAAAGTAATACAATTTTGGCAAAACTGCACTCACTAAAGTTTGTGGCCAGTTCGGATATCCAGAAAGTATAATCTGCTATACTATATATATATATATATATAGCCAATATGCAGTTCAGGTCAAACGTTTGGAAACATTATTTGTTTACATTACTGTGAAGTCTCTTATGTTGATCATGGTTGTAATCAAAAATCAAATCTTTCAAAAGTTTGGGGTCAGTAATGTTTTTGAAAGAAATTATTACTTTTATTCAGCAATCTTTTCGATATAAATCCTTGATTGAACAATTCATCAATGAATCCTGAAAAAATAATCACAGGTTGCAAATAAATAAATAAATAAATAAATAAATTAATTAAGCCACAACTGTTTCCAACATATTCAGCATATTCAAATGATTTCTGAAGGATCACGTGACACTGAAGCCTGGAGAAATGGTTATGTTATTATATTATATATAACTTATATTTTTAACTATATTAAAACAGAAAACCATTATTTTAAATTGTAATAATATTTTTAAAATCATTGTTATGTATCCACACTGGTATATGTGCCGCGATGTCTGCATGACTTATTATTAGAAATATTTCATTTCATATGAATTAATGTTATTAATGCGTTGACTAAACTGATTTATTTATTTCTCATTAATCAGTAGTGATTCAGGTGTTCAGGTGCGGATCCTGAATTTTACTCACCGCAGTTCATTCATACATTTGATTGATTCTGAACATTTCCAATTAACACCTTCCTGTCTTTCTCTCTGTTTTCCGTCACGCCAGTGCAGGGCTTGTCTGGACACGAGATGTGATCCACGGTGATGGAAAGATGAAGCCGGAGCTGCCAATGTTCTCACTATATGTGGTTTGCAGGAGGGGCTGAAAGAAAGAAAAGAGCGATTATATGGAGAGGGAGGAGAATAAACAGGAGGAGGAGAAAGTGAAGCTGGCCACATGTGATGGAGGAGGACAAGAAGGCCACACTGAGGCTTTTTCAGATAAAATAAAGGTGATGATGATGGAGACTGGGAATGTCATTGGGAAACTGAGGGAATTACAGGAAAGTCCACAATTAGTACTCTCTTTTTCCTCTGACCATACGGACACCTGGGCTTCGTCCATCTCGTCGTCCTCTTCCTCCTCTATTCCCTGCCTCTCTCCTCCTCTTCCTCCGTCGGTGGGTCTGGATGGCGTGTTGGCCGAGGGGCGGCTGGTTCTGGATGTGTATCGGGCCGGAGGAGCGGTTCTGCCCGTGTTCTGGGAGTGTGTTCAGGAGCAGATGAGAGGCCTGCAGTACCTCAGACTGAGCTCAGAGGACGAGGGGGCGCTAGAGAGTTCACTGCGGGTTCTGCCCCGACTCACACAGCTGCGCTCGCTGGCTATCAGAGGTAAATACTATCTATCTATCTATCTATCTATCTATCTATCTATCTATCTATCTATCTATCTATCTATCTATCTATCTA
>JAOTRC010000004.1:1079600-1090887 GCA_027497675.1 Cyprinella lutrensis
TTGGGCAAGGCTGCCGCCTCACGGCCACAGCCGACCCCAATCCCTTTCTTCCCCGAGCTGCATGGGGAGCTGACGAAAACTTAGAAGGCTCCTTTGACCTCCCGTGAGTGATCGTCAGCCTCCCCCGCCTTTCCTCCCCTCGATGGTGTGGCTGCCCGTGGGTACACTGGGATTCCCCCGGTGGAGCGCTCTGTTGCGATGCAACTGTGTCCGCAGAGCGCCTCCTCGCAGGGTATTCCTAAGCACCCGTCCAAGGCCTGTAGGTTCTCGTCATCTATGGTGGCGAGGTCCTATAGAGCTGCAGGACAGGCGGCCGCTGCTGTGCATACAATGAGCACCTTGCAGGTTTTTCAAGCAAAGCTGCTCAGGGACATGCACGAGGGCGGGACTGATCCAGGGGCGTTCAATGAACTGCGATTCCAATTTCAAAATGCTCACGGCCAGACGCATTTTTGAGTGTGTTCGGCCTCAGGATTGGTTTGAAGCGATAGACCTGAAGGACACGTACTTTCATGTCTCCACCTTACCTCGACACAGACCGTTTCTTTGGTTCGCTTTCGAGGGACAGGCATATCAGTACACGGTTTTCCCATTCGGGTTGGCTCTGTCCCCTCGGGTCTTTACGAAGATCGTCGAGGCAGCCCTTGTTCCTCTTCACGAACACGGGGTTCGCATCCTGAACTATCTCGATGATTGGCTAATCCTAGCACACTCTTGAGAGCAGGTTTGCGAACACAGAGACCTTGTGCTTCAGCACCTAACCCGTCTGGGCCTTTGGGTCAATCGGGAGAAGGGCAAACTTTGCCCCGTGCAGAGGATCTCTTTTCAGAGGCTCCTGGGGCATATGGCATCCGCAGCCACGGCGACGCCGCTCAGACTGCTTCATATGAGACCGCTTCAGCTGTGGCTTCGCGTTCGAGTCCGGAGGTGCGCATGGCATCGCGGTACGCTCAGAGTTCCAGTGACTCCGACCTGCCGTCAGACCTTCTTCCCGTGGACGAACCTCAGCTTTTTAAGGGCCGGTGTCCCTCTTCAGCGAGTTTCCAGGCATGTTGTTGTCTCCACAGATGCCTCTGCCACGGGTTGGGGAGCCATGTGCAATGGACATGCAGCCGCGAGTTCCTGGACAGGACCCCAGCGCCTTATGCATATCAATTGCTTCGAGTTGCTGGCAGTACGCCTGGCCCTGCACCGCTTTCGAGCACAGCTCAGGGGTCAACACGTACTTGTCCATTCAGACAATACCGCAACAGTAGCGTACATCAACCATCAGGGTGGTCTACTCTCACGTCGGATGTCGCAACTCGCACACCACATCCTGTTAAGGAGTCAGAAGCACCTGAGGTCCCTTCGTGCTATTTACATTCCAGGAGAGCGGAACCTGGCAGCCGACGCGCTGTCACAGATCCGGCCAATCTCTGGCGAATGGCGACTCCATCCCCAGTCGGTCAAGCTGATATGGGACCAGTTCGGGGAGGCACTGATAAATCTGTTCGCTTCCCACGACTCATCCCATTGCGCCCTGTATTACTCTCTGACCGAGGGCACGCTCGGCACAGACGCCTTGGCGCACAGCTGGCCGCGGGGTCTACGCAAGAATGCGTTTCCCCCAGTGAGCCTTCTCGCACGGACTCTTTGCAAGATCAAGGAGGACGAGGAGCAGGTCTTGTTGGTAGCCCCTTATTGGCCCACCAAGACCTGGTTCTCTGAACTCATACTCCTCGCGACAGCACCTCCTTGGCTAGTTCCTCTGAGGAAGGACCTCCTCTCTCAGAGATGGGGCACCCTGTGGCACCCTCGTTCCGATCTGTGGAGACTGCACGTGTGGCTCCTGGATGGGACGAGGCAGGTTTGAGTACCCTGCCACCTGCGGTGGCAGCTACCATCACTTCCGCTAGAGCGTTGAAGTGGAACCTCTTCGTCAACTGGTGCTCTTCTCGCCGAGAAGACCCCCGGAGATGCTCGATCAGTGTCGTGCTTTCCTTCCTGCAAGAAGGGTTGGAGCGAAGGCTGTCTCCCTCCACCCTGAAAATTTATGTGGCTGCAATTGACGCATTTCATGAAGCAGTTGAAGATAAGTCGTTGGGGAAGCACGACCTGATCATCAGGTTCCTGAGGGGAGCGAGGAGACTGAATCCTCCTCGCCCTCCTCTCGTACCCTCTTGGGACCTCTCAGTGGTTCTAAGTGCCCTGCAGAGGCCTCCCTTTGAGCCTTTGCAATCAGTTGAGATTAAATTCCTGTCGCTTAAGACAGCGCTCCTGGTTGCATTGGCCTCCATCAAGAGGGTAGGGGACCTGCACGCATTTTCCATTGACGAAGCGTGCCTGGAATTCGGGTCGGCTTACTCTCACGTGATCCTAAGACCCCGGCCTGGATATATGCCCAAGGTTCCTACCACTCCCCTCTGGGACCAAGTGGTGAACCTGCAAGCGCTGCCCCCGGAGGAGTCACTGGACAGAGCAGCTGCCACTGCTCTGTCCAGTACGTGCTCTCTGTGCCTATGTAGACAGAATGCAGTGACCTCAGACCAGCTCTTTATCTGTTATGGTGGGGAGCAGAAGGGAAAGGCTCTCTCCAAGAAAAGGTTGTATCACTGGATAGTGGACGCCATTGCTTTGACATACCAGCAGCAAGGTCGACTGTGCCCCTTTAGTGTGACTGCCCACTCCACCCGGAGTGTGACATCCTCTGGGGCTCTAGTGCATGGCACCTCGCTAACAGACATCTGCAGAGCTGCAGGCTGGGCGGCAACCAACACATTCGCCAGATTCTATAATCTCAGAGTGGAGCCTGATCTCAGAGAGAACCCCTCGGCAAACCACCTTGCCACCCCTGGGTTTGAAATATTCCACCTATGGCTGGACACCCCAGTGATTCCCCATATGCATCCTTGGGGTCATATGTGTATTCTCTAAGTCCCCCCGTCCCCCTCTGGGTTGGCAATAATTGCTCCTCAGTTTACCTTGGTATTCCTGTGCTAAAAAGGAGTCCTTGTCTGTTCTGTCTTCCTCCCACCTTCCGCTGTGCCGCAGGGATCACCGGACCTCAGTCTTGGCTCCTCAGCGAAGAAACATGCCTGAATTGTTTCAGTGTCCTCCTTAAATACCCATGTGGTAAAGCGGAGTTACGCTATGCAAAATCCTCAGACCCATGGCATTTCTTTTTGGATCGTTTTATATTGATTGAAGCTGATCCCATTCATTGTCATCCGACAGCACGTCTCCGTTCCCTACTCAGGGAAAGAGGGTTACATACGTAACCGAGACATTTTTAAAAGACTCTTCATTTACCTTGATGTGTCTGCGAAGTGGCAAGATGGACTGAACACACACCCACCCACTCACACACACTGTATGCACCAATGACACCCACAGCACCAATGACTGCTGTGTCTCAGACTGGCCACCTGAGCACTAAACCAGTGGACATAGAAGCGTTTCTCACAAACTGTTGACTATCACCTGGATCAGCATACATGGTGGTGGCCATCTTGAACTGAGTAAAAGATCTGAAAGGACTTTTATCGTGCTTTTTATACATTTGTGTTGAATTATGAGGGTTGGTGGGAGAAAGGGTTGGAACAGTTTTTTATGAGCTTATTACTCTTTACTTTCAATAATTATCACTGAAATGAATTTTGTGTTGTGCTATTTAAATTTGTGTATTGAAAGAAATTATCTTTAATACTTGTCCATGCTATATTACATCTGAGTAATAGAAATCTGTAGTAGAGGCAAAGGCTGCCCTTCAAATTGGGGATATAGTGGTACAGGTACAGCATGGAAGAGGGGGTTTTGGGCTCAGTTTAGCTCCTCCTAAATGGCACAAGGCAGGCCCAGCGCAAAGGAGGAAGCTGGTAGTCAATGAGGTGCGAAAGTAGGAGGAAAGGATGAGGTGTATAAAGGCCATTTCTCAGGCCAAGCAAGGAGAGTGGATGAGATGGGAGAGTGTGAAACAACGCAAGATGGGCTGGCAAGACCTTTGGTCAATGGAGGAGAGTAGGATCAGTTTCTTGCCCAGGATATCTGGAAGCTGCTAGGGACTGGAAGATGCTGGCTGATCTTGATGAACGGCTTATTTTTCCACCTGATATTGCCACCACTAACCTATAACCATATATTGTTTTGTGGTCTGGATCAGCACGCATTGTTCAACTGATAGAGTTAACAGTGCCATGGGAGGATGCAGTTGATGAGGCATGTGAGAGGAAGAAACTGCAGTATGCTCATCTGGCCACTGAAGCAGGACAGCGAGGATGGAGAGTCCAGGTTTATCCAGTGGAAGTGGGTTGTCGAGGTTTTGTAGCACACTCTACAACCCGGTTCCTCAGAGACGTCAGATTCAGTGGCCAAGAGTTGCGTCGCACATTAAAGAAATTATCTGAAACAGCAGAAAGGAGCAGCAACTGGCTGTGGTTGAGACTGAAACATTCTAGCTGGCTGTGTATAGGCCGCCACGCTATGGTTTCGTAGAATTCTTGAAAAACTTGAAGAGTCTGTTGGCTTGTTTGTATAGATTACATAGTATTTACAGTCATTATATTCCTGTGTATATTGCGTGAATGGTGGGTGGTTGGGCAGATATTGTGTTTTGCGGTAGGTGGTATGCCATACAGAACCATTGCCACTGAAACTTAATTAACGCACCAGTGGGGCTCGACGGCCTTAGTCAAACGGGTTGGCGCATATGGTTGAGTTGCGGAGAGATTGTGGTTAGGTCTCAGCAGCAGGAGGGATGTAGAGGTCAGTAAGCTGGGCTGAGTTGAGTGGGGGACGGAGGGGGGTGACTCTAAGACGCCAGGGTCACTGTCGAGTCCTCTTGAGGTGTCGTGGGCTAGTCGACGAAACACTGAGGACGGAAGGTGCCAACTTGAAGACCCTAGAGATGTCCCCAACTCGGCTAAATCCAGATGACTGTGGTGCTGGTCCACTGGGGAGACCACACTGTAGTTGCAGCCGTCGTGTGTGCTGACGCGGCAAATACACTGCAGCCGTTAACGCCGGACAGAAGGAGAATCACATAACCATATGGAAAGAAGCGTAAATGGATGGAGAAGCACAGTTTACTGTAAAGCTACGTCTTAGTTTTGCTTACCTTGGCGAAAGCCAAGTATAAATCAGAATGAAGTTTTAACATCTACTCTGGTGTAATGGAAATCTGGAGAATAATTCTAAATAGGAATCACGCATGCAATAGGTGACATGCAATAGGTGACTGAAATAGAACAACTGTCTGTAAAAATGCTGCTTGCCTTACCAGAATGCTTTTAGTCCTAAGTTGTGGCACATGTTCTCCTTCCACAGTACTTTTACTACTGAGATGCTAAAAAGGAGAAACAAATTATAAAAAGGATGACATCCACTGAAAGTGCAGTTTTGTAATGAAAACAATGGATAAATGAAACATTTAAAGCAAATCATAAAGAACCAACCTGTATGCGGCTAGATGGTAAATCTGAAGAAAAATCTGGTCCAGAGCTGACTTCAGAGTCTGTGTAGTCAACTAAAGAATTCATTGGTTTCTTTGCAACCTGTATGAATATAGAATTGCAATAACAAATGTTTTACAAAAAAAGAGAACTTGTAAAATGGTTATAAATCCATACATTAGGATTACCGTAAAACTTCAAATAACAGCCCAGGCTTCTATTTTTCCAAATCGTCGAACTGCACCGGCTTGTATTTGAGACAGGCGTCTATATGAGGAAGGCCTTTAATTTAGTGTTGAGATGTTGTTCATTGAGTGTAGGCCTAGATATAACCATCCAAATAGCATAGGCTGATGGACGAAAAACATGACCGTAGGCGGTTACCACATTATATTACGTTTTATTTATAATTTGAATGTGTTTAACAAATCAGTTAATGTAAGATTTAAGGTGAAGCACAGCGTCACGGCTAGGACACATCGAGGTATCGAACACCGGACCTGCACTTTTTCAGTTTATGCCCAGCAATATTTTTATGTTTAAGGACATTATGAAATTAAGATAACATCTAGCACTGCACAATTAATCGTATCGCAATCGTAATCGTGATGTCAAACCTATGCGATAATATAACGCAAAATGCCACGATTTTCTATGAAATAAACAAATTAGGGCTATTAACGCAGGAACTCTTCTTTTTTTGACATCCTTTGACTAGTGTTACATGATCCCGCTCTTATTCGTGCAAATGCCTTAAAACCATTTTGCACGACAAGAAGTCAAAAGAGTGCGCGCTGCCTGTGAATGTCCTGAATGTGACTCGCAGAAAGATGCACGCCAGCAGCGAATAAAGAGTTCTGTCAGTAAGGTTAATCAAAGAACAAAGGGAACAGAGAAAATTACTCACTGCTCTTGACTAAAGAACTTATGTAGCTTTAATAATAATTAGTCTATATATAATTTATAATTCATGCAGCGCAGACTGTCTTTATTCAATTTCTGTATAAATTCTACCTGTTGAGACAGGAAGGGCACAGGTAAATATGGCATTTATTATGGGTTTATGTAAAGATTGTTTGAAGTTCACTTAATTTAAAAGCTGTTATATTTTTTTAAGCCTAATAAATATTTTAAAAGTCGATAGCTTTCAACTGTAATAATGGAATCACTGTAATGTTGTATGGCTATAATTAACATTTAAAATGTGGGGGTGTCCTCATTTTTATCCAGAGATCAATGGTTTATTGATCATTATAGGTGTTATCAATTATTTAGTTGTCGCTAGTTTGACTTGAGAAATACACATTAATACACAGAATGATCACTAATCTGCGTGTGCATTTTACTTTAGAACCAAGCAAGTTGACTCATGAAACCATGTTTATTATATCGCAATCACAATTGCAATATTGACCTCAATAATCGCAATATGACATGCTCACCAAATCGTGCAGCCCTAATAATGTCTTTACTATTTTATGATTGTACTGTAAAATTAAATAGAATCGTTGCCAAGTCAGCAGTCTGAACACTTTACCTCAGACCTTCCGTTAACAGAATTAATTGAGAATATCATAATTCCATGAGTTGTAATGTATGTCCCTATATATATTCATCAGGCCTTTGAACATGTTGCCCTGAAACACATCAGCGAGAAAGAAAGAAGGCTACCCTGTAAAACAACAGCAATCATGTGATACTAAATGACCCAAATGATTCATCACTATCATCATCATTGCGATCCTCAACTACAAGTTCATTGGCGATCTCCTCCTTCTCGCTTGCGCTAAGGGCTCTCTTGCATGCGCAATGTATTGGAACATGCGCACCATATAACTGGCTTAAACAGATGATCTGACGGGTTTTAGAAGATTAAATACAACCCGAAAAAAAAACCAGACAAGGCCTCTATTTGAGACTGGCCTTTGTATATCCAAACCTGTCGCCCCACCAGGCGTGTAAATCTATTTGGGAATGAGCTATTATTTGAAGTTTTACTGTATTCTAATGCTCAAAAATAAAGATGTGCTTATGATTGAAAAACTGACATAATTATAGATAAATAAATAAAATAATAATAATAATAATATAATCACCATAACCATAACCCCTATGCTGTCAGTAACAACAAGCAAAAACATTCATGGAATTGGGGTCAAAGGCGGGCAGCGAAAACATTTGTGACACCAAATCATGTTTTTGAGCTAGAAATTAAAAAAGTTAGTAGCTCAAGTAACACCAGTGGAAAAGGTTAGTGTAGAGCCCTAAAACTCACCTTCAGAATTGAAGGGGAAACCTCATTGATGTCTTTGACCCTTGTGTTGGAACACTTCATCAGTTCCTGGTCGCTGTGTTCAAAGGCCACACTGGTAGAATGCCCACCATCAACCTGTAATATGAATTACATTTAATAATTGTGAAATCAAACCCTAAAGCAGTAAACTCATGAACAACAATATGTTTTGCTCATTAAAACACACATTACCAATTCATGTGCAAAATCAGATGCGTTTAATCATCAAAAAAACAATGGAATTCAAAGCATTGATTTTTAACAGAAGATTGAACATTCTAGAAGACTTTTATCAGCCATATTGATATTCGGACCCCACAAGGGTAGACCAGTGTATGTGTGTATGAACGTGTACTTGTACACTAACATACGACCAAGTGATGGACCAACTCTGTCATTACCAAAAATAACTTCAATTAAAAGGATTGTTTCATGTTACAACGACAAAATGAATAGGAAATAAGAAATATAGAAGACTTTTATCAGCCTTATTGATATTCGGACCCCACAAGGGTAGACCAGTGTATGCGTGAATGAACGTGTACTTGTACACTAACATACGACCAAGTGATGGACGAACTCTGTTTTGGGCAATACTAAAAAGACAACAGCTAAATTATTATTATTTTTTTTACATTATAAGAACAAAATTAATAGGAATGAAACATTTTAAAGAAGATTTTAAGCCTGAATGTCATACATGGTTCCCACAAGGGTGAACCAGAGAAAGTGTTTTTCAAACTACACAGACACTGAAGCAAATACAAATAACTCACTTGTGCCTCTGTACAAGATAAGTAACATTAATCTAGAATATGAATGCTGCTTCCCTCCTGAATGCTGAAAGTGTATGGGCATGTCCACCAAACAAGACTCACCTTCAGAATTGAAGGGGAAACCTCATTGATGTCTTTGACCCTTGTGTTGGAACTTTTCACCAGTTCCTGGTTGTTGATTTCATCAACCTTAAACATAGATAAACAAGCTAGGAAATTTAGTACCTGTTGTAATATTACAATGGAAAAGATGACAGCAAATTTTTAAGTAACATATTTTTTTATCCTACACGTAATATAGTATACCTTACCCTCCAAGGCCAATCACTTTCTCCATAATCGTATGTGATTTCATCTCCTCTCTCTATGTTTTTTAAAGCAAACAGGACTAAATGTGGCTTTCCATCTACAACAATTTTCTTCATCCGGCAGTTTGGATTAAAATGATCATCATTGACAAGCCTCCCAAATGATAATTTTTCCGCAGCAGCATCAATGCTAAAAAAAAGCCAAAAACAAGTGATTAGGGCTGCACGTTTTCAAGTTTTTCATTAACCGTTAACCGAGGCCCTTATCGGTTAATACTCGGTTAACCATAGTGCACGCCGCAACCATAGTGGACCCTATTTGAAAGGAAATTTATATAATTTATAGAAATAAAATGCAGTGGTAAGTACAGAGCAGTTAAAGTAGGCGCGTTTCAATCACCCTTCAAACTGAATTGCCAATTGAAAATTCGAATTCGAAAAAGTATATTTCACAAAACTGCAATGCGACATTTTGTGTGTTTTGGGTCCGTGTTCGCAAATAATAATAATAGCCTAATAATCATCATTATTGTAACATTTTATTAGGCTGCATATGTAGAAGACGCCTTTATCCAAAAAAGGAACAAAGCACAAATAAACACAATACTTTGACGCATATCCAGTGTGTGTGCGGAGAACGCGCACTGATGGCTGCGAGACGCCCATGCAAACACTTGCAGTTTCCTTTCACTGGAAACAACTTAAAATACTCTTTCATTTCTGGTCATACAGAAAATAATAATACATTATTGGCAAACACATTTATTTGCGTAAACTCACAATAACAAGAAAACTTTGTGCTTTAACAATCAGGCGTGCTTCATGATCTATGTGAACTGGAGCGCGAGAACTGAAACAGCCACCGCATTCGAATTTGTTCGTTTTAAATTGGACATTTAAAGCTTTAGTCTACAAAACTAAAGCTTTAAATGTCCAATTTAAAACGAACAAGTTGATATATATCCTATATTTTGCGCAGCATTTGCCGTAAGCCTACAGTTCAAATGAAGATTTTGGTGTTCAACTTTGTGTTTCAAAAAAGACAACCGTTCATTTTTCGTCTTGCAATTAGGCCAATGGATTAAATAAGGGGAAACGAATGAACACAAAAGTACACTGACCGTTTGGACATAATACAAGGCAGAGTTCTTTTTTTAAATTCATAAAAGATACAAGGAATACTAGACAAAACCTCAAAGACAAAACCTCAAAGAAATGCCACAATCAAGATCTCGGAGCAGAAATGAGTGAGAAACAAACAGGAACTCTGTGTCTTTCCATACCATTAATGCTTGGATAACACACCACGTCTCCTTCCATAAATAATACTACTAACAGTGCGGTGGCTCTGATATATAGACTACCAACGTCCGTTGCCATTATTTTTGGAATGACTTATCGCGAAAGAAAAATATGTTTTAGTCACTTAACATCGTTAATGGAAACGCTGTCATTTAACAATATTTTTTTTATCGACATTCAGGAAAAAAAACGCAAATGTTTTGTGCAAATATGTATTGTCGCCACTTAACCGAGCAAAAAAGTTTCACTAGTTTATGCAATTTTAAACGGTTAATCGCTTAACCGGTTAACCATGGAAACACCTACAACTGATAAATACAAATAATTTAGAGGACCTAAAAGAATAAAGGCCTTTATATAGCTCAACATAAGCTTGAGATCAAGGTCACAAGATTTTTGTGTATGGTTGAATCAAATCCTTGATTTCTTGTGGGATGGATAGCAGTGCTTATTTTGTAAATTCAAAGGTCCCGGAACACATAGAACAGCGAGAGGGAGAAAGATCCGTTTAAGGAACACATTTTTTAACTCCCCTAAAGTTAAACAGTTTTACCGTTTTCAAATCCTTTCAGCCGATGGTACCACTTTTAGCATAGATCATTGATTGTTATTAGACCATTAGCATCTCTCTCTAAAAAATAATAAAAAAAAAATTACCAAAGATTTCGATATTTTTTCTATTTAAAACTTGCCTCTTCTGTAGTTACATCATGACCTAAGACTGACATAAAATTAAAAGTTGTAATTTTCTCGATATGGCTAGTAACTATACTGTCATTCCTGCGTAATAATCAAGGATTTTTATCTTTAAGATCTTTGCTGCCATGTAAGCAGTAGGTGCAATAATCATTTTGACGACGCTCCACCTGAACACACAGCGCTCACTCACGTTCTCCGCCAACGTTCTTCATTAGTTTACCATCTCTGTCAGTCATATCTAATACTTTGTTAGACAGAACTGGTAAAAAATGGTATGTGAAAAAGCCCACTGTCTCATATTAGAGATGCACTGATTGACCAGCGCGTGACCGGAACCGGCAGATTTTCACGTGATCTAGGGCTGTTGGAACGAATTCCAAAATTTGAATATATTTCGAATATTAAAAAAATCAATACTATTCGAATGCTAAAGTTACTCTTCGAATATTGCTTTCATATATATTTAAAAAAAAAAAAAAA
>JAOTRC010000004.1:1341868-1354357 GCA_027497675.1 Cyprinella lutrensis
AAAGAAAGACATGGATATCTTGGATGACATGGGGGTGAGTAAATTATCAGCAAAAGTTTTTTTGAAAAGTGAACTACTCCTTTAATACCAGGTCTAAACGGGGCCTTATCTTCTCTGCATTTCTCCACTGCTCTGTCTTGTTTCCTAATCTAGCTTGCTAATAAACCTGGGATTGTATACTTTAAATATTGTTGGCTATGTGACTAATTGTGTAAATTGCTTTGCCTTAAAGTGTCTTCTATGTAAATGTACAGAAAAGATTGTCTCCTCCAAGCTACGATTTTTATTTCTGGATGAACTATTTCATTAAGAAGAAACACGGTCTGTAATATAATAATGTTTGAGTTTGGAAAACTCACAATTGGGCTGCGACTCCGGGGCTGCATGTACTGGCTCAGGGCGCCTCTGCATTTCTCCACCACATGCTCCATCTGCAGGTAACTGGCTGCGGTCAGGTAGTTCACAATTTCTCTGGCACTAAACTGCAGCATCCCTGTGTAACAGGACTGGAGGAGTTCACATACTACCGTTGAGCTGTGCAACATCGACACCTGCTGATAAGAGAGAGCATAAGTTGACAGGATTGCAGAGAAGCGGTAGTAGCAATACATACATCCGAATGGTAAATTTTCAGTTCATGCCAACTTTAAAAATGTGTAAATTCTGTATCACTAGCAATGCCAAACGGAATTGCATAAATATAAATTGATTTCAAACATGTTTCCTGACACAACCCTAGACACTGATTAAGCCAAATTTGCTGTTTTGATGCAGTAATGTTCTGATAGCACCTGAGCCAAATCAAAAAATGTATACATTTTAACCCAACCAGTCTATCAACGAAGCAGCTATTACAACTAAATCAAAATGAAAAAGTATTGAAATAGGTTTAATGAGTACATGATATTATATATTCAGAAATGAGAAGTGTCCTTGGATGGGTGGATGGAAAGAATGGCCTCAAAATAATTCTACGCTAACTGGTAGCACAGTAATTTAGTAGATCCACTACATAAAAAAAGCAACATCAATGATACAGAAGATGACCCTCAAACTTATCACATGAGAAAATGTTCACCTGTAGCTCTGATGAGGGGTTCAGGAGAAACTGGTCCCTGAGAAAAGCAGAGCAAGCAGCCAGCACGACCTTATGACCCCTGAACATGCGCCTGCCTCCGGCCACGATGGTGACATCACAGAAGTGCTGCTGTGCCCGCAGGGAGTTCATGTTACTCAGGGTGTTGTCTCCATGCCCGGGCAAACGGAAACTCACCACATCCACATTCATGTTTTTCTACAGGAAGCTAAAGGGAGGGAAAAAAAACACATTTACTTGATATGCAGTGTTTAATAAAAATACAAACAAATCAAATATTCACATTTATAAATGAATTATCACAGTTCCTGCTAATAAATTACCAAAGGGATTTCTATCAAATAGTAAAAAGCTTTTTGGGTAGTTTTATTTTAGTTATAACTTTACTTTATTTTAAGGTGACGCAGTAACATGTTCTTACTATAGTATTAACAGTAAATTATGCATAATTAAGTCACTAACCCCAAACCAAGCGTTAGCCGCCTGTAACTCTATAGTAAGTACATGTTAATTAATATTACTCAGTAACTTACTTATTTGAGTAAGTACAATGTAACGTCAACTTGAAATAAAGTTTAAACGTTCTTTTTTATTTATATTTTGTGACACTGAAGTTAAGTTACAATAAAATAAATGTTTATATTAACATAAAAAATACGAGCAGAAACAACATGTCAATGAATATTCTCATAACGTCATTCATATTTAGAACAAAGCAGCAGGAGCACATTTGATCATTGTTATCGCATGTGTATTACATTGTTGTAAAGTAGCTAACACTGTGTATCGTATTTTGTTCAGACAGACTGTCTAACACGGTCTTCACTACACTACAACCTAATGTGATAAATAGCACGAACTTACTTGAAAGTGATTTATTGAGAAGAAATCAATAATACAGAACACATTTATGGTGCCTGAAGATCAATCCAGCTTCATCCACATCACTGGAATAGCGAAAACATCAAACTAAAACACTCAAACTGAACTCGTTTACAAAAGTCTGTTTTTCTGTGTCTAAGTTCGGTCATTCCTACTATATATTTTCAATTTTGCTCCGTGTGTTTTAAACACAGCTAAAATTTTACCACCATGGTTTACACCTAAAATTCGCTGAAATGAAGTCAGAAAACTAAACAGGAAATTTCGCACCCTAAAGACGATTTTCAAAATAAAAGCCCACGTAGACAACAGTTTTTCTTGGCGACGTAATATGGCGGCTGTGTTCAAGAGCCAGCCGCTTGTTTGTTTGTTACAACGCATGCGCATGAGATTAAATAACATAGTTTATATTTTAGGCATAGTTGATTTGACGACTTGTATCATTTGTATTTTTAACTTAAAAATTCATTAAGAATTTTACTGCTGTCTGTGAATTTAATTTTAAAATGCCTTTAATGTTTGTTTTACGTGGAAATAATTTGAATACAATGGGTAACCACATGGAGGCGCTATGAATCCAGGATGGGAAAATAGACATTTGCAAAAAAACAGAGAAATTAATATAAACAGAAACATTTCAAAGCCACCGGAAACAATTGGAATGTCATGTTATCAGTTAATTTCAATGATTAATTTAATGGAAGAACGAGGCTGATTGAAGATAAGAAAAAAGAGACTTACCTCATAAACTCAGATGTTTGTGCTCTGTTAATAGTAATTGCATTAGTAAAAAGCAGAACAAGCACTTTTACAGATAGAATTTATTAAACATGTTTTCATAGTGAACCCATCAGTTACAGTGGTTGAATTACACCTCAATGACTCAAAAGCAAATGACACCAAGATTATGAGCAATAGTCTTAAACCGTGTGGTTTTTCACCAGAACTGTAGATGTTAAGAGCCTGATAACTAAGGACAAGATTGATATATTATTAAAGACAACTGATGTAATGTCCCAAATTATTCCCTTGAAATCATGGGTGCGTGGCTACTGAATATTTCATAAAGACCACAGTAATCATAAATCCCACTGTAATGTCGAGGCATATATTCTCTTAATCAAACAAGATGAGAAAGAAGATTAAACAGTATTTAAAACACTGTCAGGAACAAGACAAAACACAATTAATATTTATAATATGTCATTTAACACACTCGCACCCTGGAAATACAATGATGCAGTACATAATCTAGGGTAATGAAATCCATATTCATCCAACCCTGTGATGGAAGAATGTGATTAGTAACATCACTTTGATTGATCAATAACTCAACCAGGAAGTGCTAAAGCTATGATGTTGTAAACTACACTGTACAGTACAATGACAATCATATTTATATATATATATATATTCGTAATTTCTTCCCAATGTACAGTTTACATATCAGATTTACACAGGTAAACATCAAACGTACAGGATTTAATTATTAGTGTTGTTTCCATCCAGTCATTTTAACTCCAAGTTGTACTGCATATTCTTTTCATCTTCAAACACAAAACAAATGGATAAAATATGCCCCACTTGAATTCGATGAAACTGGCAATGTTTCCCACATGACAGTATTCTCATTTGCAGAAGATTACAAAATACAGATATAAAGGCATCAAAATCTACATTCTTTGTCTACATTAAACCAAACTGATAAGCATCCAGTTCTAAATGTAATATTGAGTTCAAAAGGAAGACCTTAAAGTAATTAATTTGCCACCAAAAACAAGAAAAAGAAAGAAAACCTCGCTAAACATGTTTAAATTTGTCAAAATGAAAGGAAATGTGTGGGCTAAAAGGTTAGACATTTTGAAATGCACCCATTAAGAAAATGACAATTTTATTAGTCTGTTCATGAAGCCACCTCTCTAAATTGAATCAAACGCGAATACCTTTTCAATTGTCAGTATAGTTTAAGTGAATTCAATTAAAAGTGTGAGCAAATTTGACAGGTAATCTGAAGTCTATTTCCATCTAATGAACTGCCACCACTGAAGCAATGCAATCAAAGAGCGACTTTATCCGTGTCATATCTGTTAGTGTTCATTGGTCCACAAAGAGGCATAAAGAAGTCATACAGGAAAGTGCTGTTCAAATTTTTTTCTGTAAACTCATAAAGAAAGTGCTTAATACTTCTCTCTCCCCCCAGTGTGGCCCTACAGCGGTCTAATTTTATCATTTATGAGGGACACAAAACCATAAACATGCTGGCAGAACAAAAGAAAACCACATTAAAACCCAAACTGCCACTGCAAAGAAGAACTTAAAATATAACCAATGCATAAGGCTGATTTCAGGACAGATTTGAGAGGACAGAAATGGTCCACTCCGTTCTGCTGATCAGCATCTACTGATCAGCGCGCCAGCTGACAATCATCCACTCACCAGCTGTAGCTCATTCAATCCCCTATATATACTCACAGTTTTCTCCTCTCATTGACAGATCGTTGTATGAAGTCCTTCGTGTGTGTGTTTGGTCCTTTCCTGTCGGCGTGTCAGCTCGTGTCTTGTTCGTGTTTCCCTGGGATTATCACTGCTGTGGATCACATCACCTCACCTGGATCTTCACTTCACTTACTTCAAGACTCATCACCGGACCCTGACCGTCTTGTCCCTGCGCTACCAGTCTTGTGTTTTGTGTCATCTGACCGTGGACTGAGTAATAAAGGTTCCTTCACTTGCATTACTGCTTCTGTGGTTTTTGCCGTTACAGTTTTATATTTGTATAAGACAAACAAATGTTTCCACATAGATTTTAAAAAGATTTATTAAGATTAAAAATCTAAATAGTGATCTTTTTATTCAGCAAAAAAAATAAACTTACCAGTAACTTCTAAGGCAGCATCTTCGAGTCTGCTTTGACGTCACTTGAAAAGCTTGGCTATGATTGGTCAAATTGAATGTAGCTGAACTGAAAAAGATGTGCTGTTAGACTGTGTGTCAAAAATACTACTGCCAAAGACAAGTAACGTTAATGTAATACAAATCTTAGCTAGAATCACAACATAATGAGGTTCCAAATGTCACACGCCATGCAAACTTGAAGAAGCTGGGTAAAATCAACACTATGTCTTCTCAAAACGCTACGTTTCAAAAAAGTTAACCACAAAAAAATATCACCTAATCCATATGAAATTGCGTGGTTTCTTCCTAGTCCTCTAAAGACACGTGATCGCTCTATACATTTTAACAGTGTAAATGTAGACCTCTAAATCTAATCACAGTCAAGTAACATTTACGCACAGCAGAATGTTATCTGAAAAACGGAGTCTCTAGTGAGGTGCGGTGAGCTCATTATCATATAGAACCAATCACAACCATTCAACGGCTCTGGAACCAATCAGGACTGACATGTAAGTAGTATGCTATTATTTGAATGTAAACAAGTACAAACTTTTTTATCATCTCTGGAAAATGTATCTGATCAAATTTAAATAATATGATGTTGAAATCCTTTTGGGAATTTAAACATAGCATGCAGTGGACAACATCCTTTTAAGAAGCCCTTTCATCAGTAATTTTAGATATGCTTATTGCAATGCTTAATATAGTTGACAAATGTTTCGAATACATTACAAGCTGGTATTGTAAATATGAAGAGTTCAGATGCAAAAGCCTCTAAGTGCCAAAATTTTCTTGAAATTTTCTTCTAAAATGATCATTTTTATCAAGCTTGTATATTTAAGTTAAGTAATTTCACTTAAATGGCAATGAAGATTACCTATTAATTGTCATTTAAGTCATAGTTTGATAAAAATGGTCATTTTAGAAGAAAATTCCAAATGGCATTTAGAGGCTTTTGCATCTGAACTCTTCATATATAATTGTGCGTTTTGTGGAATTGCAAGCGGAAAAAAAGGGTCAGAATTGTGAAATTAAGTTTTTTTAAAAACTTAATTTCACATTACTTAATTTTGTGAAATTAAGTAATTTTTATTCTGTAATTGAAAGATGATTCCCATTCTTTAAACATATTGGGCATCTTTCATGAACACACATTCCTATCAAGCGGATTCAACTTCTATTCATTCCCAGGATACGAATCATTGATAACCCATTCAATTTCCACTAGTTATAATGCTAACTCTTGATATCAACAATGATGTCATCACTTGCAGAAATACGAATTCTTGATATCAAGAACTAAATTTCAACTATAAAATATAATTCTCGATATCTGCAACTGTATTTTCACCATTGGCTGCCATTCAAACTCAGTTACTGATATCAAGAATTGATTTCTAGTTGAAATTCCAATTTCACATTTCAGAAATACAATTTTTGAAAGTAAAAAAACATAATTTTTGATTATTATGTGGTTATTAGTGCAAATGTCTATTCTTGATATCTACAGTTGAATTGCTACTAGTAAGAATGTTCAGTTTTGGTATCATGAATGTCACCACCTTTATTTATAAAAGGCTTTTTACAATACGAGAGTGTTTCAAAGCGGCTTTATGGAGATAACGGGAAAATAATGCAATAAGAGTTTGTTTCAGCTGTACAGCCGCTTCAGTCCGTTCAGTGATGGCTCATTTGTGTTATAAAAAATACATTTACAGATATCAGAAATAACAAATGTAACATGTTGAAATAATTGTACAGATATCAGGAATTAACATCTCAAATAGTGACAACTGAGTTCTTAATTTCAGTAATTACTGATATCATAAACGAACATTTTTACTTGAATTTCTGAAATGGAATGGCAGCCTTTGTGAAAATTTAACTTGTGAAAATACAATTACAGATATCAAGAATTATAGATTTTACTAGCTGTAAATGTAATTCCTGATATTACAAATTCATATCCAGCTTGCCTATTGCCATTCCCAGGATATAAATTCTGGATAGCCTATCAAGAATAACATTTTTTTTTTTTACCAGTTAAAATGTAATTATTGATATCATGAATTTGTATTTTTTGAGAGTGATTGACATCATTGTTGAATTAACATTTATATTAACTGCTGACAACTAAATAGTTGATATCACAAATTCATTTCCTGGGAATGAATAAAAGTCAAAAGTCATGGCTTACCATGTGACCCTGGATCTCAAAACCAGTCACGAGTCGCACGGGTATATGTGTGGCAATAGACAACAATACATAAAATATTTTTTTTTTAATGCCAAAAATCATTAGGATTTCATTAGTAAAGATCATTTTCCATTAGGTTTTTTTGTACATTTCTTACCGTAAATATAACATTTATGTCAGTGAGAGAATCTTCAGATTTATTTATTTTTTGGCACCCTAAGATTCCAGATTTTCAAATAGTTTCTCAGCCAAATATTGTCTATCCTAACAAACCACACATCAATTGAGTTAATTATTATTTTTTTAATTTACCCATGTGACTGGTTTAGTGGTCCAGGGGGGTCACACATTCGTAAATCCATTGGTTTTCACCTTTTCACTCCAGATGAGAGGAGGCTGATGAACAGCGCCACCTGCAGGAGACATGGAGAACACCAGCCCGAATGCGCGAGTGCGGGCGGGGATGAAGAGCATCAAGCAGATTAACTGGGAAATAAAGGATAAACGCTGCATTCTCTGTTCACCTGGACATCTATTGATGTACTGTTAAATACTCCGTGATTGTTGATTTACAGAGGCAGTGTTTCGCTTGATGAATACACACCATGGCGACCGAATGCAACCAAGAAGAGGTTTTATATTTCATAAAGGAGAACGGAGGACGCGTGAAGAACGCGGATTTAACGGATCATTTTCGAGCTACAATCCCCAAAGATCCTGCGTTAAAACAAGCGGCGAAGGAAGCCTTTAAACGATACGTAGATAGCGTGGCTTACGTTAAAGAGGAAAACGGAGAGAAATACGTTTGCCTCAAAAAGAAATTCAGGCGTTCAAACGAGAAGAGTGACAGAATGAATGAGCTCAAATCCCTTGGAGAAGAAAAACACGAGGCCTGTGTCAGTAAAAGTGGAGGAAAAGAAGGAATGTTAATGTTAACGTCTTTACCTGGCTCGGGTTACGGAACTGGTCATGTAAAATCACACCCAGATTACTCAGTCAAGTTTTCACAGGGAGCGACAGAATCTGACATGGGGAATAAAAATAGTAGCACGATTGAGGATAAAACTGGTTTAAGTCTGGAAATAAATCGACCAGAAGATGAAGAACACGAGAAGAAACAATCTGAGGGAACTAGTTTGGGGAATGACGTGAAAGGCGATTCAGAGCCTGGAAAAGAAAACCGTTTAACTGACGATTCCAACCGTAAACATTTCACCCAGGGTTTGATTGACAGTTCGCCTCAGGTTCGTCCGAGAAGCTCCGTTTATCTCCCGGGAAGGTGTCGCGACCCTCCGCGTCCTGACGCCGATTATGAGCCCGCGTCGTTGACGCTCGAGCCGCTGGAGCACGACTGGATGATGAGCGCGTCTGACGGACACTGGGACAGTCTCCACGGGCTTCTCCTCAGGGATCCCAGCCTCATTACTAGGAAAGACTTCATTACGGGATTCACTTGTTTACACTGGGCGTCAAAGCTCGGGAAACACGAGCTGATCGTAATGCTAGTCAACTTTGCGAAAGAAAATGGCATCGCGCTCAACGTCAACGCTCGCTCCAGCGCCGGATACACACCTTTACATTTAGCCGCGATGCATAATCATCTGGAGGTCGTTAAGTTGCTAGTCGGCGCGTTTGACGCCGACGTGGAAGCTCGCGATTACAACGGGAGAAAAGCGTGTCAGTATTTAAAGAGCGACATCGCGCGGAACATTCTTGACATCGTGGGCGCGTGCGTTGATTCTGACGCGGATCACGTGGATGTTGGAGACGCGAGTCGCTGGAGATTATCGAGGGTTATTCAGTCCAACTTCAGACCTTTGAAAACACAAAACCACAACAGTAGCGAAGAGGAAAGTAGCGGCGTGACCAGGAAATCTTCTCTTCGCAGGAAATCTTCGTTTACGAAAATGAGACCCAGTCTGAATAAAATCCGCCTGCGGTCGCAGATCGTGCACAGCACTTCTCTCATGGATCGATTCGAGAAAGATGCGACAGAAGAGCCGAATTCAAACATCTCAAGACCCAAATCAAATCTCTTTGGGTGAGACTGGGAGAAGGGTTTATATGCGCTTCATATTGACTTAATTAATATATCTATCACGGGACTTTATGGATTTAGTTTCAGTTTATTTTGATTTGATTCAATTTTATGAATTATGCAGCTCATAAACTTTCTTTTTCACTAGAAATTACGAAATTAAACGAGTACTATGCAGAGACATTTCTGAAACTTTTTTGCATATTAAGCGGTTGTTAAAAATTGAGTCAAGAACCGCCTTTGCTCACTGGGGTTTTTTTAATCTCCTGTTTTGCACAATTTATTGTGGTACTTTCAAAATAGTTTTCCAAAGCATTATGATTTCTGTCTTGACTTTTGTTAAAGTCCTGCTGTGGTGAAAATCCAGAGTTTAATGTTGTTTATGTGTCCATGTGGTGTTTTTAATATGTATTTCCTCCTTAAAACTACAGTGAACCAAAGACAGTCTCAAAAACATGCTTTGAAATCGCTGGTGTTTTTGACGTCACAAATGACCTTGTAACCAATCAGATCAACGTGTGATCGTCAAACAGTGGATCTCTGAGCTGAGTGAGTGAGTGGAGGCGGGGCTCTTTTGCATATTCATAGAACATTCATAGTTGCATTCAAGATATTTTAAGGAAAAACAGTTAAATATGTAATTTTGGTGATCAAAGATGAGTTTTAAGGGATACAATTACTGACTACAGAGGGAATTTTTTAAAAAATGTTTTCTTGTAAAATAACCCCAACTTCATTAGAAGAGCAGCACTACTGTTAAGTGTCCTGAATTCATGTAAAATTGTGACGTATCTATTATGTCCTTATGTATTTGTGTATGGAGGTTATATATCACAAGTAATTTGTGATATATATATAGGGATTTTCACAGGAAATAGTTTTAAAACATCAACCCACCAGACAGACCTTTAACATTTTTGTAATATGTTAATAAAACCCGATATTGAATGAAATCAAAAAGTATTATATTTCCTGCACTTTTAATTTTCAGCACCATGCCCAGAAAGCTTTATTTCTCATTTAAATATAACTAGGAGCCTTGAAACTTGAATGTTTATGATTATCTTATGACGTTTATGATATTCAAGGGTTGCAGAACAATGCTTTTTATTTTTTTACTATCTGAACTGGGATTTGGGCTCATAACATGAGATACCTTGATGATTTTTGACGTACTATAACAACTGTACTTTACATTCATAACTCAACTTTATCTTCACTTGAAAACTGAGACTGTATTTTAATTACATTGTGACATCACTCTGTCATAGGGCAACACATCATTGGCTAGTTTACATCATCACCTCCTTGACCCCGCCCACTTCTGACCAGTAGGTTACGAGGATAAATAACTTGTGCAATGTTTAAAATAAAATAAAATATCTTCCTCTAAAGTATATTTGAATCCTTACTGGCCGATCTATATCATTAGAATCTATTAAATGTTAATTGCGTGAACATTTAAGGAAGCGTTCCAAGTTTGCTGATCATATTTGACATGTTTCTCACAGAGCTCTGAAGTTCAGTAATAATCTTTTCCAGATTAGGCAACACCTTCAGACTGAGATCTTGTAACTCGTCAAACCGGGTTAAAAAAAACGTTGGCAGAAAGAGAAAAGAATGAAGAATTAGTTCAGACATGCAACACTATAACCAGGTAACAGGGATAATCAACAGATTCCTTTTCTTTAGTAATACAGAACACACCCATGTTAAGAAGCGTGTCACACACACATACCATAGTGTTTTAAAATAATGTACGGATACACCCTGATGAATGAGATCTGACTTGATCTTTCCAACAACAAACCCTATAATTACCCGTCACAGTCCGAAGGTGGGACATTTGCCATTATATATTTAAAATTATAATATCTCGGTAAAAACCTAAAGTAATATGGACAAACTATATATCATTTGAAAGCCTACAATCTCTAATTTTCATATTTGGTGGGTGTTTTTTTAAATAATTTACTGAGGAACAGTAATTAATCAAATTGCAACAAGAACATTTCATACTCATTAGGCGTGTTCAGATGGCGATGAACATGAAAAATCATGAAAGATTGTTAGAAACCTCAGTTTGTTTTCAGGCCAAGAGTTCAAGGGATGTCAACATTTACATTTTATGAAAAAAAGGTCTGAAAATGCTTTAAATATAAAGAAAAAAAATGATGGATTCTTAATGTGTGATGCGACGGCGAGCTTTAACGCACATATACAGGGTTTTGTTTATGCACTTATTAGAGGTTGAATTCAAATACTGCCAAACTGCCCATACTGAATATGATGTCTACTTAATAAATTTATTGAAAATTATGCAAATATATGGTTCAGATTAGATCATTCAAACCATATATGGAAATAGATGCGCCCTTATATGGTCATATAAGCTTGGCTGTCATCTAGGGAACATGTTTGGAACTACATCCAAATAAAATATTACTGAAAGCTCATTATTTGAGATATCAACTTAAGCCTTCTTGAATTACACGTGTACATTTAAGTTTGGATAGTGATAGGGTGACCGTTAACAAGAATTATTTTGTTTTAGAGCCTTTCATTGTAACAGTGTTAAAAGGCTCTGATTGAAAACACAGCTCATGTTTTCCTGCAAATATGCAAAACGTGTTTTTAAAGTCATGTCACTTCCGTGCTTGCCGTTATGGGTCCTTTTTGACCTAGAAGTGGTACATTCATAGGACAAAAATAAAACTTTGAATATGTGTATCTTTAGTTTTGACTAATTTTGTATTATTCACGTTTTATTCACTCATGCCTGTCGAAATAATAAGTATGGATATTGGATAAATCTTTCCTGGAGCAAACAGAGGCCACGGTTTCCCGTCCGGAGTGATTGTGATAGTATCCAGTGCTGGGGCTGATGTGGGATCAACTGTTTGTGTGTGTTCAATCAGATGGATCAAACTATTTCAGCGTTCTCAGCGCTCCTGTCACACACACACACTCCCTGAATCATCATCATCAGCACAGATCACATATCTTTTGTCCAAGGCCTCAGATACACAAACACATTAACACTAATTTATCATTTGAATAGGACTGATCTCAACCCATTGGTCATAGAAAGCAGACATGTATCACATTTCTGATGGTAAATTATATTTGTCTTGATTTATAGACCTAGGCCTATGCAACAGAGAAACCGAGAAAAACAAAAGGCGGTAACACTTTAAAATAATGGTCCGTAGTTAACAAGTAGCTATGCAGGAAGTAATAGATGTAGTACTGCATTAACACCGAAGTTAATACTATTAACTAATATGGAAGCAATATTAGCTAAGCAGTAAGTAATAGTTAATTTAGTACAAAGGTAGTTCCTAGGTAGGTATTTGATTGTTACTAAAGAAATATATCCTC
>JAOTRC010000004.1:1407596-1418833 GCA_027497675.1 Cyprinella lutrensis
TCTGTTATAATAAAGTAATAAAAACTAATTTCTGAGGATATTAACAAGTACAAGTGAGAAAATAAAAATCTTTCATCATTATATCAAAAAGCAATATGTGAAATTAGGGGTAAGTAGTCAACATTTTATATCATTTTTATTTTTTATGATTTTTAAAGTCATTAATACCAATTATCTGACGGGGCCGAGATAGAAACTGTAAAACATTTTTTTTTTTTTTTTTTTTTAAAAATAAACTTTTATTTTGGATGCGATTAATCGCGATTAATCATTTGACAGCCCTAATAAATACATTTTATTTTAAAATTATAAAAAAAAATTAATTGTTCGTTCACATTTATAATTTATTAAATATTTCATAAATGCAATAAACATATTAAAGCTATCGATGCATATTGACCTATCAATGCAAGTGGAAGGAAAATTAAAATGTCCAAAAATACTTTCAAATAATGTAATCTAAGATCACACAATCCTAACCCTAATACACATGTATAAAAATAAATAGTATTTTATTTTATATAGTCTAACACATTATTTAATTATAAATATGTTTTAAAATTAAAATGAAAACAAATAGGTATTATAATATATTTTAATATTGACATAATATAATGATTAAAGCAAATCTGGAACAACATTAATGTGTCCAGTAATACTTTCAGAATGATATGAATATAAATAATAACAGTAGGCCTAATCATTTCAATTACAAAACAGCAAATTAAGTCAGCAATAATAATAAGGCTTAAATGATTGATCTATCTATCCTATCTTCCCAACAGATTCCCAAATCCATCAGATATGTCTGGGATGGACGGGTCGGTGGAGGAGATGAACGGTACGGGAGTAAACAGCGAGAGTTTCCTGAGGTTCAGCCCTACATCTGTTTCTACCGCGGCGGCCGCTGCTTCATACGGACGAACTGCCAGTGTTTATGTCTATGTCTCCATCTTCCTCAGCTTGCTGCTTTTCCTGCTTACCCTGTTGATCATTGCTCTCCACAGGCTGAAAAACATCAAATCGTCCAGTTCTTCTTACCCAGAATGCAGCAGTGAGGCCGGGAGCTCGTTCACGAACATGGAGATCTGCAGTGTTTCCTCACAGAGATCGACGGTGTCCTCGCTGTCCTGACAGGATCACACTCACGTCTGAATGTACTGATAAACAAGAAATTTAGAGATATTTTAGAGGTCATTTTGATGTATAATTAAATATTTATCCTTATTATCGATTTCATTATTAAGCTAAGGTTTTACATTCAATAATTCTGTCAACTGTGTAACGACGATTGAGGCCCACAGAGGACCCTCCAGATAGAGGACTTGTATTTTGGAAAAATGTTAACGTACATAATGAACTGTAAATAGAAAAGCTGTCTGTAGAAAAATCTATATTTGACAATATGATATACATGGATCATTTATAATATAATACAACATGTCATCTCTTGGAAGGCTTGAATAAAATCTGATTTGCTCATATAATATGCATTCATTCACATTGCAAAAAAGTTACAGAACAGAAAAATCATTAGTAAAATTACGTTATATCAGCATAACAAAATTGATGCTGTCCATTTTTATTTTAGTGGAAACTTCAGGCCCTCTTACAAATAGGCTAAGTGTCATTATAAATTAATAAAATATAGCACAAATAGATCTTCACTTTTGCATGCACTTTTAACCAACTTAAGCTCTTAGTGATTTTCATGAAGCCAGTTTCACTGAAGTTGAATATGAAAAAGTCCAAATACTTTGTCTTAATTTTTGAAAAGCAAAATATTTGTTATATTGGCTTTTTTTTTTAGAATAAAACAGAACAGAATAAAACTGCATGTCAAGAATACTATTTGCATTTAATAGAGGCTGTGAGACTCATGAAATCCCTGCCTTAGTCTGATTTCTCCTCATCATTTATACCTTTTATTCATTGTGCCTTGTCATAATGATGCTCTGGTTCATATGTGAAATTGATGCACTGCTTTTAAAAACTTATATTTAAGGTTTTTACTTTTCAGGTATTTTTAGTTTACGAAGTTAAACTGTTTCAAACTTATGTATATTATTTTATAGATTTTTATTACAGTGCTTCGTTCTCAACATGTACACAGTGACAATAAAATACATTGAACCTTAAGAAGGAAAAAAATAATGCTTTGGTAAATTCATAATTATGACAAAAGTAAAAATGATAAGATACTGTCATAATTAGATTAAAATTATGTTGCAATTATGAGCTAATGTCGAAACTGACAGTCAGAATCGAGACATAGTCTATTTGTTACATTAAAAAGTCAATTATGATGATAAAGAAATCAAGTTTTCATGTCATTTTATTTGCTTTTTTTCAGTATGTGGCGGAAAGGGGCTTTTATGTAAAACACAATAAAACCATTTGAACTATTAGGTACTGTTTTCATACAATATAAAAAATGTAAACTGCAATTCAATACAACACCCAAACTGAGATCTAACACGGATAAATAAGGAGAAATCGGTCTTGAGGAGTGATTTGGTTATGTTTACTAAGCTGTCTGACAGAAACTGGAGCTTTACAGATCTCAAACAGATATGTGCTGGGTTATATGGTTCCTTGGTGGTTTCTTTAGCATAATGAACAACATGAACTTGGTATTTGTTGGGGACAGATTGCCATGCCACACACACACGATACTACGATGATGTCAGAATGCTCTCCATAAGCGGAGTAGACCATGTTGGCTTTTTGCGCTTTTTTCTGCAATTTAGTTTGATATTTTGTTTTCTAATGCAATGACATTCAGAAATTTAAATGTCGCTTGCATATGAAAATATATTTTAGGGCCACTGCATCGCAGTTTGGTGCCGGTAGAGGGCGAAACATCCATTTGATTCACAAACACACACACCGACACAGACAGGCGAGCCTATTTCTGCAGCGGCCATGACTGTTTTGTTTTTGTTGTGACCTCCTTTAAAGCTCATATTCCTTTCCTCCGTTTTTATGCCGGTAGATTCTATTTATTGAGTTACTGTTATTTACAATGCGGCATTTTTACGACAGACAGATACAATCCGCTTTAAACTAAGGGATTCTGTGCCAAGTCTGGTCCGTACGGTTGAATGACAGGTGAGACTCTAATGAAGACAACATGAACGACAGCGTTCATATTAGTTTAGCAAAACCGAGCAAAGACAGCCAAACCCCCGCACCCGCGGAGAGCAGCACCACCACCCCGTCCGACCAGGAGAACTTCCCGTACGACGCGGAAGACCCGGGCGACGAGAGCGACGTGCCGGAGGCGAGAGACGACGAGCTCAACGACGACGAGACGTCCGGAGAGAGCGAGAACGTGTCCAAGACCTGCATCTATGACGGCTGCACGGAGACCACGACTCAGGTGGCCAAAGCCAGGAAGCCCTGGATGTGTAAAAAACACCGGAATAAAATGTACAAGGACAAGTATAAGAAGAAGAAAAGCGACCAGGCCATGTCGACGGGAAAACTAGACGTAAGAAACGTTTGGACACACGACTGTCTCCGTTTAGGTCCTAACTTTATAAGCTTCATTTCAAACTGTTTTGTGTTTCGTGATGTGTAGGAGGGCACGGAGGAGAGGCCTGTGTCCGTTACTAAGCAACGGCTGGGTACCATCGGAGACAGGCCAGCCAGACCCTCCCTCATCGAGCAGGTGCTGAACCAGAAGAGACTGGTGAGTGCATTAAAACACTTTTTGAGCTAGAGGAGTTCTGCTTGCACACCCCCTGCTAACCTAATGCAGTGGGTGCAGGGGTGTGGGGGTATTAGAGTAGCTCATGCATAATTCATGTAGCCATGAAAAAAAAAATTGCATTTGAATTAAGTTTCTTTTTTTTCTTAATATTAATCAATTCATATTATCCACATATTATATGTGGGTGCACTGTGCATAAATATTTTGTGTGTATATATATATATATATATATACACTCACAAGTATGTATATTTAAGAAAAAAAATTAATTATAAATAAAATATGTGTATTTATATATAATATTAATTATATATACATCTATAGTGTATACATGAACATATTTCTTAAATATATACAAGCATGCGTGTGTATTTATATATTTAAAATAATTATACACAGTGCACCCACATATATTATGTAAACAAAAACTTTTATTTTGGATGCGATTAATCATTTGACAGCCCTACTTTTTTTATACGTTAACTCTCGAGTGCCTTGGCTTGATGCGTTTTAATGAACAAAATAATATTAAGGCAAAGCATTGTTCACACGGCGCAAACTCCACCCACAGGAATGATTTACATTTACCTTGACCTGTAGTCAGACCGCACACACACTTAGACAACTATACCGCTCATGTAGGGTCATACTGAATAATTGATGCAAGTGCTTTAGGGTTCGTACACACTGTAAAATTAAATTCCAGTACTTTCGGCACTACCTTTTTGGTTTTCAAGGACTTTAGAGATCGCATTTATCAAACAATATCTTTATTACCTTCAAAATCTGAAAAAAAAGGTAAATAGATAAACAAAAATAAACCAATCAAACAAAATGGTACAAATAAAGTGCAGCGGTTACAGTGACTGTGGAACTGTAACCAATGAAAGGATACTATGATAGATATATCACTTTCCTTATTCAAACTGATTTATTTCCATGAATATATGATTGATCTGAAGAATGAAATCAGTATTATATGATATTTATGAGAAATATCACACTCACAGTCATGAGAAACGCCTCGATATCTGTATCAGACGGACTGCAGATTCATTATGTGTGAAAAGGTTGTTTTATCGATAAAATTAAACACTAAACATAAATTGTCTTTCAATAATTCAAGCACTTTTTAAGTACATTTTCATATACATATAGCTGATTTAAAGGGTTTTTCCAGGACTTACATTTTAAAAAGTCAAAATTGAAGTACTTGAACGAACCCTGTTTAACTCAGATACTTGCTTTTAAACTGAAACTACAATCTTTTTCCGGCCTTTCGTGTTTCCCAATGACTTTTAAGCAAATGTGTCACAGGTTCACCACATTTATATGGAAATTATCTACTAACATTTTACAGCCACTGGGTACACTTGATAGAAAAATGTTTGAATAATAAACGTCACACACTAGGATTTGAAACCGAGAGGGCAGAGAAGATAAAAAACAGGCTGTGATGATATCTGAAGTTTTGGCCAATAGAAAGGCAGGACACTCACAGTGTTGTATTCCCCTTCATAGATCTCGTTACTCTCGGTTGATTTGGCCGTCACTTTGAGTCGGCCCGGGGTTCCAGCTTCCAGCTCCTCGATCTGTGGAAAAAATAAATCCCTGTGATGTTTTATCACCTTGTAAAGATGCCATGATTATGAGCTTTGCATAATCACGGCTACGATAGATAACGCATCATTGTAGATTTCAGTAATGTTTAACCGCACACATGCACCAACCTTGGTCGGGACAAACTTCCTGAGGAACTTGACCCCGTGCGTCTCCATGTAATCTCCCGCACGGTTGGCCATGTCCTGGTCGAATCCTCGAAGCAGAATGGAGCGAACCATGACGGTCACGTCCAGCCCCAACCCGGCCAGAAAACCCCCACACTCCAGAGCCACGTACGACGCCCCGACAATCAGAGTCTTCCCGGGACAGTAGGGCAACGAAAACAGGTCATCACTGTGAAGAACAAAAACCCATGAGGGCACAAGACAGATCATGTTTTCCTCCAACGCAGACACAAGCTCAGATGAACAGGTAAACATTATAAAGGCTGCCAATTGAAAAGTCAATATGCTCAAAACCACAACGGCTCAAATCCTGCGCTTCACTTCCTCATCAGATAAAAGAAGAATAACCATCAGCAAACTTCAGCTGAGTCATAAAAGAGCACACACACATTCAGGTTAAAGGCATGCCGATTCAATTGCATTTTTTCTGTTTTAATATTTCTGGATTTATTATTTTACTTTACATTTTTACACACTCTGTAGGTAATATGTTAAATGTTAGCAATCAAAAAGCATGAATTTAATGAAACTTAGAATTTAACAGCAATTTATTAAAAATAAAATAATTTCAAATAAAATATTTTTTTATTAAAATAAAATATTAAATATTTTATTTCAATAATAAAATATTTTATTATTAAAATAATAAAATAATATTTGATTTGTCTGAATATATAATTTTATGAAAAGTTAAATGTTAGCAAACAAAATGCATGACTTGAAATGAAATGATGAAGCTTAGAATTTATTTAACAGCAATTAATTAAAAATAAAATAATTTTAAATGAAATATTTTATTATTAAAATAAAATATTAAATATTTTATTTAATAAAACATTGTATTATTAAAATAAAATCTTAAATATTTTATTTAATAATAAAATTTTATTATTAAAATAATAAAATTTGATTTGTCTGAATATATACTTTTATGGAAATTTTTTTTTAAAAAAAGTTCAAAAGTATCAAACCTCAGATGAAGGCATAAAACATCAACAATTTATGTACTCGAAAAATTTTCAAGCAAAAAGCATGACTTTAATGAAATGATGAAGCTTGGAATTTAACAGCAATTTATTAAAAATAAAATAATATTTTAAATAAAATATTAAATATTTTATAAAACATTTTATAATTAAAATAAAATAAATTTTGATTTGTCTGAATATCTAATTTTATAAAAAAAATAATATTTTTGTAAAAAAACAAACAATTAACAATTTATGTAATCTTTTAAAATTAAATTCAAATTAAAATTTAAAAAAAAAATCCTTTATTTTTTGGCAAACTGCTGAAAACAATATGAGCATCATGCTTGTGTGTATTTGATGAAACTGACCATTCACAGCACATTTTGCTGTTTTATATATTTACACACTTTCCAGAACACAATTTGATTAAATGCACAATCCTAGATCATTTATTCATCCGAAACATGGCAAATTCTGGGACATTCCCACTTTACCCAATTCCATCGTCTATGACTATTCTACGATTTTATACGAGTCATAGAAATCATAATCATACACATCATTTAATAACAGGGCGCTATGGAATTTTTATAAATTTTTTTATGTATTATCCTGATTTTTCTGGATTTATGATATAATACAAATTCATCAAAAACTCTGGTAATCAAATGACGGCATAAAACATTAAACATTTTTTTAACCTAGTAAATTTAAATCAAATAAAAATTAAACAATTCGTTTTATTTTTTGGCAAAAGTATCAAGTGATTAAGCTCACAGTCCTAGTTTTGATTTATTCATCCAAAATGTGATTAATTCAATTCTGCATTACACAATTCCCTATTCTACGACTATTCCGCAATTTTAATGCGCGTCACAGAAATCAGAGCGCTTTATATACGCCGTTCCATTTTTAAATAAGCAACACAAACCAAGTTGATAATTTTGCACATTTATGCTGCTCAAACCAGAGCCACACAAGGAAATCCTCCTCTTATTTGACACGTCATTCAGTGGAAGCTTTTGTTCCCTTAGCGACTGAACCAGCTTTAGATCAATAAATGCTGTAAATAAGTCCTGTAACGACCCCCTGAGGTCCAGCTGCGTTTACCCAGCTCTCCAGAGGAGGTTTACCGCTGTGAACTCAGTCTCACCTTGTGATGCAATACTCCTTATCTCCCGGGACGCCCAGGTAACGAGGCCGCTCTCCTGTCGCCAGGACAAACCTAGCCGCGGTGTAGAACGTCTCTTTACCACGCTTGGTGGTGGCCTGACGGGAAGAGCCAACAGAAAAATAAGATGAGGGCAGATTATAAACTGTAATATGCAACTTTTAGTATTTTAATAAAGCTAAGAGAGCCTTAAACACACAGAAACAGCTCTCCAATGCCATAAAGGCACATTTTCTCCATGTTATGCTCCCAAAAGTAGGAATTAATTACTTTACACTTAAACTCATGCCTTTTTTTAATCCTCTAAACGCAATTCAAGTGGAAATGAATCCAGTTATCTTCGCATTCACATTGTATCTGGACCTGGATTGGAGTCGGCTGTCCTTTTGGTCCATTTTACATGCATTTCAATGCATTTAGTAGTGAATATGGTGAAGCTTCAGTGCAACTGGATCAGACACTTGCCTTGATCTTGTGTGGCTCCACAAACTCAGCGTAGGCGTTGACGTAATTGACGTTTTTGTCTCGTAGGGAGACTCTGTAGCCCCAGTTCAATGAGCCGATGTAGTTATTCACCGCAGTCCTCATCGTCTCCCAGTTGTGAGTCACTTTAATAAAGAGACAATATACGATGAGAAAGTGAAACAAAAAGAAATCTACATTAAAGGTAGTGTAGGTCATAATATTATTAAAAAAAAAATCTAAATTTGTTTAAACTTTCTGTATATATCAATGCATAATTAAAATATTAGTACTCTGATAAAAAAATGTATAAAAATCGCAGATTAAATGGTCTAGAGTCACTCGATTTTTATACTTTTTTTTATCAGAGTACTTACATTTTAATTATGCATCGATACATATAGAAAGTTTAAACAAATTTGGAAAAAAGTTTTTTTTTTTTAATAAAATTATGACCTACACAACCTTTAAGAGAAAAAGTGGACATGCTTGAACCACACATTGAAATGTTGTAATTAGGGCTGTGCAAAAATTAATTGCATCCAAAATAAAAGTCAAATAATAATTGAGTGTGCTGTATATAATTATTTTGTATATGTAAATACACACACATGCATGTATATATTTAAAAAAATATGTTATTCATATATAAAATATTTATATAATATGATTAAGTATTTATAAATCTATACAGAATTTAAGCTCAAATAATTCTTAAATATATACACAAAAGCATAGGTATCTATATTTACAGCACACACAAATATATTATGTAAACGGACTTTTATTTTGGATGTGATTAATCGCAATTAATTTTTGCACAGCCCTAGTTGTAATTATCAGTTGTTCTGTGTGTTTTAGGAAGTTTTCTTGAGTTAAATCACCCATTGATAATCCTTTTAATATAAGATACTGTCACTCAAGGTTGCCGTCACTTCAATTGTTTCATAAAATTACTAATCAACTTTCAGAGAAAGAGGAAATACATTTGCAACTGAAATGTCTTCACAGCAGAAAACACAAAATTGCATCACAACTTTAACCACTCATGCAAAACTAATGCATGAAGGCACTTTTTAAAATCATTTCAACACGTGGTGTAAATCTTGTCTTGAATCCCGATCACAGAGTTAGTGCATCACGTGCCGCTTCATATTCCCAGCCGCGTTGAATGTTAGGACTGACCTTGATCACTGAACTCCCAGCCGAACTTGCGGGCGTCTCCTATGGCCGTGCCGAGCAATGCCGTCTGATGCATCAGCTTCTTAGGAATACAGCCCACGTTCACACACGTGCCGCCCAGACCTGGAGACAGACCTCGTATCATCATCATCATCATCATATCATTCATCTCCATCATATCTTAAGAATGTTTGATTCTCTTACCCCAGGTTGTGCCTTTTGGTGTGGGAACAACATAATCCAGAACCATGACCTTCTTGCCCAAGGCAGCTGCTTCCTGTTTGGGCAGGAAGGAGACGTGTTAAAATCTAAAAACGAGTTGCTCTGAGTCTGGCCACATGAAAATTTCCAGGTTCAATTCTGTATCAGGCCTTTACTTGTATCACCAATATATTTACAGTGCAAGGCTTTGATATAATGAGTATCCATGATGATTTACCGGCAGCATAAAATTAAGCAACATAAAAAATTTTAATTAGACAGTATTTTTTTTTTCAATTCTATGAATTGCTTTAAACTCAAATTCAAGAGAAACCCTAGAAAAATGAATTTGGTAAATGTACATGTTCATAACATGTTCATAAAAATAGGTAAATGTATTTTTTTTAAAAAGAGCATATAAATATATCAATTATATTTAGCATCTAAACAATGCTGTTTTTTACTAGGTATTGCATACAAAAGTTATTTTCTCCTTATGTTTATTAAGCGGGGGGGAAAAAACTGTGCCTCAAGTAGATTTTTATCTAGATCTGGGTTTTAATTCTTTCAAGTCAAGTGTGTAGGCCCATTCTCCTCTGACCTCTCGCATCAACAAGGCATTTTGGCCCACAGGACTGCCATCGCATACTGGATGTTTTTCCCTTTTCACACCATTCTTTGTAAACCCTAGAAATGGTTGTGCGTTAAAAACCAAAATAAAGGTCCGCCGTTCTGTCAAAATAAAAGTCACAACAACAAGCGCGGCTTAAGTCACTTCAGAGTTCCTACTGATACTGACTTACGGTAAAAGGAACCAGGAAAATGTTCCTAAGGGGAACAACTAGTTCTCGGGGAACCATCCTGGTGGCTAGTTCCTAGAATTAGCCAGTATGCAAGCCACTATTAAGCCCGTTTTATGCTTCTGCGTCGAATCGACGGCGTATCCCCGCAGACCCCTCCGCGTCAACGCAAATCCCTCTGCCGTAGCTCGACGGGTCGTGCACCTCCAAAAATTTGTAACTACGCGTCGAGGCGACACAGACAGCAAGGGCTGTGATTGGTCAGATTATACATCATTTCAGGAGCGTAGCTTTTTTGGTTTCCCCCTCCCGCTATATCGCCATTTTTTAACATTTGCACCCTCGTACTGATAATTATAATTATCACTTTATAATACAATTATACACTTACAAAGAAAGTAAATAAAGAATTGAACTAAAAAATAATCTGTGTTGTTTTATATTTCATTGTTTATATACAGACTGATCTCCTGAAGTAGCTTGTGTATGACACGCCAATTCCATTTTTGGCGTGCCATCAACATGCATAATCGCGTTTATGAACGCCGTTGACTTAACGTTATTACTGTATATATAAATATATGACATACCTCAACCCCGTCCCTAAACTTATCCGTCACTGGGGTTAATGGCATTTATGAGTGTTCCCTTACCATACTAGGAAAAAAAGGTCGCTCCCCAGATGTAGATCTACATTTTGCTTTGTTTTGCGCGGACATTTGACGGCGTGTATATACACGCGGAACCACTCGGACGTTAATGGCGTAGACATACACGGACACGCGCGGATAGCTCAAAATGCGTAGAGATAACACGCCACTTGACTCGAAAGTGCCGTGTATGTTTACGCTAAAGTCATGATGTCATGTTGTAATATACACTCACCGGCCACTTTATTAGGTACACCTGTCCAACTGCTCGTTAACACTTAATTTCTAAGCAGCCAAT
>JAOTRC010000004.1:1418933-1428946 GCA_027497675.1 Cyprinella lutrensis
TTGGAGTTCAGGAGATTGTCTTGACCAGGACCACACCCATAAATGCATTGAAGCAACTGCCATGTGATTGGTTGATTGGATAATTTCATTAATGAGAAAATGAATTGGTGTTCCTATTAATCCTTTAGGTGAGTGTATATACACACACTAAGGTCTAATACAGGGTGAATCCATGTAACTTGAGCCTAAGTTTGAAATGACAGTGTCCTGAATGACCCGACTTGACACACACGCATACAGTATTTAAACAGCATTACAGATGAAGGATCTTCCTGCCTCGGTGTAATTCAACTCACCTTTGAACAGGCCAGACCGCCAGAACCACCGCCGATGACGATGAGGTCATAGTCGTACGCCTCGCTCCCTTCACCCAGCAGCTTCTGCAGGACGCCATCACTGTGTGCCTGTCACCACGACAACCAGACAATCATCAGAGCATAAAAACATGCTGATAAGAGCCATTGTGAAGAGCCACTTGTGCATTATTCAGCTCGATTACCAAAGGTCTTTCCCACAGAGCTGCTTAACACTCAACTGAGAATAGACAGCTGACAGATCTACAGACAGATACAGGCACTGTTGATCAGATATTTCATATGTAGATCCTACGAGTAGACCTCCGATGGAGTAAAACAACATATTCAACAAGTAATAAATCGGTGTGATAATTTAAAAACTAGTCAACTTGACCATGGTGGTATAAAACTGCCATCGTCACAGCCCTATAATAAAAAAGTAACGAAAGTGCTCATTAAAAAAGCCTCCAAAATGGCAAGCTTCTATGCAAATGAATGGTGCGTTTGGACTTATGGATGCTAATAACTAAAAATGTATTCAACAGCCACCTAGATGACGTTATAGAAGCAGTTAAACACGGCCGATTGAAAAATCATTTACATTTAGTCATTTGGCAGACGCTTTTATCCAAAGTGACTTACATCATGTCATCATGAAGATGCAATAACAACGCAAGAAGTGCTCAAAATACTAGACATTGCTCGGAGTAGCATAAGCCAGATAAGCAAGGTTAAAAAAAAGGAACTAATTTTTTTATTATTATTATGTTAATTTTTTAAAAATCAAGTGACAAGTATCACTTACATGACACAAATCAAGTTAACTTTCTCAGTTGTCATTTCTAAGGTTGAAATATCAAACAATTCACAACAGCGTGAGCCCTGCAGTTATACACGGAAAGCACTTATAATGTATTTGTTTTTCACTTTTTGTATTTTTTTAAAGGAATTTAGTTGAAAAATACTTGACTTAAACGACATTATTTTATTATAAAAAAATCTAACTATTTTAAACGGGTCTTTTTATAATATATATTTTTTAAATAAATAAAAAGTATGTGTTGGTTTGTAATACAGAAATTAAATGAATAAATAAAATGCTAAATAAAATAAATAGCAAGCTAGAAATTGTTATAATATTTTATCTTTGTAAGGTGTTTTTGTAAGTATTTTATCCTTGTAAGGTGTCCTTGAGTGTCTTAAAAGGCACCCATCAATAAAATGAATTATTATTATTATTATATTGATAAATAATATCGGGAGGTCTCAGGAAATTCCCCAGCCCTAATAATAATAACAATGGTTGAATAATTGCAATCAAAATTTGAATGAGTGAAACCAACACGTTCTACAGTGAAACTGCAAGTCCTGCCCTGAATCAATGATGACTGCAATTTTGTCATTTAAAAAACATGTGGGAAAATACTTTCTAGCAGACATGTGGGATGGACAGAAATGTTTTAATTAATTATACTTATTCTCCAACTACAGATAAAATTAAAGGGTGTGTGTGTGGCGATTACACAGCAGAACGGTCTTGAACTCCGTCACTAATGACCATAAAAAATAAAAACCCCAGTGTACTGCATACTAAACACTGACTGCATGATCCCTTCCAGAAAACTGTTGGAACCGTGTGCAAGGATTTATGCTTTTTAGCAAATGTTGTAGACCGCTTGGGAATTTGTCGTAAGCTTGCCATCAAATCTTACATGTTCAAAAGAGTTTGCTTAAGGAAATGTCATTATGTCTGTAAATTAACCAAACTAATTTCTCTGGTGAACTTTGGTTCGTACAGACATTCACAAACACGTCTGTACCCGTGCAGTGTTTCAGAGCACACTAATCACACTATGGTTGGTCGCTTCACACGCCAATCAGATGTTCCTCGTCTACATGAATAGAATAAATAATGAGCAGACATAATTAAAAGAGACAAAAGTCTGGCCCGCGTGACCGGGTAAGACTCACTGTCGAGCAAGGGCTGCACAACATCGTTTTTAGGAGTGTAACGATACACTCATCACGATTCGATACGATTTTATTGCAATCCTCCAAGACATATGAGAAAAGGTTGATTAAAAGGCTAAATCTGGTATTATTGTGCATGTAAATGAACAGGCTTGGACTTGGTGCTGGAAACCCGAAGCACAGGACAATAGAGACAGAATAAAAATATTCATGATTCTGAACCTAAAAATATAGAATTATTTTAGACGAATATACTTTCACTGTTTCACTGGCTAGATACATTTAAAATCATGTAGGACACTTTTTACTCATAACATTAGAATTTCGGCATTATCAGGACCCACAAATATAATATCGCAATACAAAAAAAGCAAGAAAAACAAAACAAAGGTTTTCTTTTCTGATATGTCGAACACATGCTGAGATCGGACGGAGGAGTCAGTACCTTCATGGTGTTGTCGCAGCCTCCGATGTGTTTCTTGTTGATGAAGACGTTGGGGACGGTTTTCTGTCCGGTTATCTCATGCAGCAACTCCTGGTAGTTGGTCCCGTCCTCTAAAACACATCAGACACGATCAGTCAGCGCTCACGTTTCACATCTACACCACATGGGCGGCCCTCCAAGATGCATAATCGAATCGGGTTCGGATCTGGCACTAATGTTTGGCTTCGAAAGCAGCTAATCAAGTTTAAAGGCTTTCAGCAGGGAATCCATTATCAGTGATGCTACGAACATCAGCAGAAGAGCTGTGCATGGCCAGCGAGATAAAGGCAGTGCAAATGAGTGAATGAAAATAAGGTCTGGAGTGACTCAGCAGGTCGTGGCAAAGCTGCTCTGAACGCTTAAACATTAACGTCAGAGGTTCAGCGAACACACGCACGAGTATCTCAGCACTTCTGTCAATGGGTCGAGTCAATGAGGTAGTAAAACTGCTGTAACCCTAAACGTGGACATTACATAATCGCAGCATGCATATTCAGTTATCGTGCATATCAGAAAGAGCTACAGGAAAACGTGTTATGCAACTGAATGTTCAGCTCAATTGTTGTTGAAGTTAAATAGTCCTGATAAAAAAATATAGAGTAGGGCATAAAAATACTTCTTTGTCTAGAATTTTTTTGTTTTTTAATTCTAAAACTTTAGTTTAGTGTTAAAAAAATGTTTTGATTGTTTTTTAAATTCCATGTTGAGTATTTGGATATTTTAATGGCGAAAACCACATTTGAGGTATTACCATTTCAGAATAGAAAAAGCTATCCAAGACACGTCTCTTAAATTAAATACGTTTGACAGACAATGAGCTCTATACATAAATATATACACTACCGGTCAAAGGTTTTAGATCAGTAAGATTTTTTATATTTTTAAACAAAGTCTCTTCTGCTCACCAAGGCTGCTTTATTTGATGAAAAAAAAAAGACAAACAGTAATATTGCGAAATATTATGACAATAATTCAACTATTTTAATATATCTTAAAATGTCATTTGAAAGCTGAATTTTCGACATCATTACACATCAGTTTTCAGTGTCACATGATCCCTCAGAAATCATTCTAATATGCTGATTTTATGCTCAGAAAACATCAATTATTATTTTCAATGTTGAAAACAGTCGTGTACCATTTACCCCCCCAAAATTCTGATGAATAGAAAGTTCAAAACAACAGCATTTATTTAAAATATAATCTTTTCTAACGTTATAAATGTCTTTACTGTAACTTTTGACCAATTTAACGCATCCTTGATGAATAAAAGCATTTTCTAATTTCTTAATTCTTACTGACCCCAAACTTTTGATTGGTAGTGATTGATGTTACAAAAGCTTTCCATTTCAGATCAACTCTGTTCTTTTGACATTTCTATTCATCAAAGTAATGAATAGAAATGTAAAAAACGATTTACAACATGGATAATAATCATAAATGTTTCTTGAGCATCATATTACAATAATTTCTGTAGGATCATGTGACACTGAAGACTGGAGTAATGATGCTGTAAATTCAGCTTTGATCACAGGAATAAATTACACTTCACGATATTCACATAGAAAAACGCTGTTTTAAATTGTAATAATATTTCACAATATTACTGTTTTTTCTTTTTTGTATTTTTTATCAAATAATTGCAGCCTTAGTGAGAAGAAGAGATTTCTTTTAAAAAACATTTTTAAAAAAAATCTTACCGATCTAAAACTTTTGACCGGTAGTGTATGTACATACGAAAATAATCTGACATTAGTTTATACTATAGACTGAAGAAGGCAATAAGTGGCACATCCTGACATCTCATTTCACTCTCGGAAAGGAATTATAATTAAAGTCATTATGCAAAATGATCCCCAGTGATTGTTCTCACCCATCAGGTCCAGCTCTAAGGTGATGTACTTGACATTCAGCTCTTTAAAGAGATCCTTCACCTGAAATCACAGAGAGCCCAACATGTTAGTTATTCAACAAGACTGGCGTTTCAAACACGACAACATTTAGCAGCGGAAAAAACATCCATTTGAATACAGTACAGTGTAACAGCATTAAAAAACAACATGAAATCTCACGTCAGCCGTGAAGTAGACCTACTTATGTCATTTACAAAAATACAAAAGGAGAAAAATAATTGAAGTCGTGGTAAAAGCGGAGTTATCTATAACTATTTATTACCCTAATCATTCCCAATCTGCCTGCCGATTTATTTCTGGTTCCACAAGTAGTTTATTCTGGACTCAGTATCAGATATTCAGACATGAGCAAAACCAGACAGTCTCTACCATTCTTAAAATAATTACTACAGAATCCCAGCATTTTAAAACAATGATCGGTCTGTTCATGAATGTGGAACATCACAGCACTTCGACACACTTGCCTGGTTCAGTCGACAGAACCACAGGATCGTATCGCTTAATTTAATAAAGGGTTTGTCTACATCTGTCATAATTGGATATTTCATTTGCCACCATTTGAAGTTACCTTAAAGCCATATTGATGGATTACATTACAGCAGAGATTTAAAACTTTAAGTTCAAGTTCTTGAACTGTTTTATTACAGCTCAGACCTTTAAATGTATAAGTCAAATAGACATTAGTCTATAGATCATAAAACTAAGTTACCTATATTTCTCATTGTAAGTTACATTATAAATGCCGTGATTACTAAAAACATGAACTCGACATTGACAAACTTTCGATTTTTGTTTTTTTTTAGTACAACATAAAATACATTTTTAGTTTTTAGTACAACATAAAATGGAAATATTAAATCCAGACTTTAAATATTTTTAAACAATTTAATTTACCATAACGATTAGCGAGATATTTTCAAGCAAATTTCTCCCAAAACTAGTCTATAACTAGTTAAAAACACGTGAAAATAATAATTAAACTGCTTTATTAAAGTTGTCTTCTCAAAGAAAAGAGAAAACTGAATCCATACAACACAATTAAAGAGACAGTTCAACCAAAAATGACACTTCTGTCAAGATTTACTCACCCTCAAATTTTTATCTTGAAAGAAAGAATGGATCATGTGACTCTTTCTTGTTAGTCAATGGGTCGATCAACTTGTTCGGTTACCACAATTCTTCAAAATATCTTATTTTGAGTTCATACGGGTTTGGAACAACTTGAGACCGAGTTAATGATGACAGATTTGTGTTTTTGGGTGAACTGTCCCTTTAAGAAACAAACTTGAGAACTTATATACACTCTTTGATTCTTTTACAAAGCTTCCTAACGTTACATGACATGACAGTTTCGAGGAGATATTAGTTATAGTTATGACGGCTTTCCACTCACCTTGACGCAGAAAGGACAGTAGCTCTTGCTGAACACCATCACTTGATTGGAATCGATCAGTTCTTTGATTTTCTGTCGGATCTGCTCGCGACCCCCGTCCTTCTCGATGGGCGGCATGATGATCAATAACCGGTCACGGATCGATATTCCGTGCTCTTCTGCTTCTTGAGTCGATACTTATGGTTAAAGGGGAAGCTTAATCTCAAAATAAACTCATGAAGTGACATTAACTAACGAAAAAAGAACATTAAAATCACTCGACAATAAACATAACTATAACTTCATCTCGCGCCGCCGCCGAATGACGCTCCGCCTCGCGCGCGCCTCTTACATAAGACCCCACGAGTCTGACCGGAACGCGCCTGAGTGAAAATCAACCCACATTTTAAGCATAGATTTTAACTCGCTATGACCCACTTGTTGTCTGTCATGGCCGTTATGATTTATAAGGTAGTCTAAAATAAACGTGGAAATAGAAAAAAAAAGATTTCAAGGGAATCTCTCTGTAGACCTCTAATTCTGATTAACTACATCGATCATTAATGAAAACATAATATGCTATGAATAACTAATATATTACTATTATTTAATAATGTGGTACAGCAAGCATATGACAGCAAGTGTGTAAAAAACAACCAGGCAGTATTTTTAGATGCCTCACAGTGTTTGAGACAGACACGTGCGCCACCTGGTGACTAAAACCGACCAGAGATCTGCAACTAATTCACCATATACACTAGACCTCACCTTGGCTACGGCCATAGGGCTACGGCAGTTCATTGGAACGAATGCGTCAATAGAGCCGCCATCTTGAAACAGGGGAGCCCATCCACTTTAATGCATCAGCGTCAATGTAGTAGACAGGTCTAACGGAAATAAAATCACCATAAATCATCACGAATGCGATTTTTCCTGTTTTTTTGGTTTGTTCCAAGGGTCAGACATGTATTTATCATTGATTCCAGAAAGGAAAAAAAAAATAGTTTTTTAAAAACATTCTTCCTAGTTCAGATTTCATCCGTGAACATCATACGCTGCACAAATGTCCGCCACCATCAATGAATTCGAAGTAAAGGCACAGATAGCAGTGTTACCTAACTACTTCCTATGACAAAACCCCTGTTCCAAGATGGCGGCGGTTTTGACGCATGCTTAGAACCCCAAGGTGAAGTCTAGTGTATATGTCTGTCTTAAAATGGTAAAAAATTTTTGAATTGAGTTAATTTCCGTTCGCCCAGCCCCGTGCTTTTGCTTCAGACAGTGACAGCAGACCTAGACCTTCACATTAACCTGTTCCGAAATCAGACCGTTTACTGTGGCAAAACCATGAACCTCCCCCGCTAATGTAATGAATGCATCTGCTTCTTTTCTGAGTGAGATTGATCGCGCTGATGAAGGCAACACTCATCATAGCCTGGCCTAATTTTTCATCCTTACGAAAAGTATGACAGAACATCTACACATGCAAAACGCAACTTGATTGGGAACAGCTTGCACATCCCTATTCTGACAGCATGCAAATGTATTCTCTGGGTCATAATGATACTTCCCTTAATGAAATTAATTGCAATCAGAGGCTGCTTTCTCCCCGCACAAGGACGAAGGCAATTAAGGTCACCTAGCAGAGCAACCTCGGTTAAGCAGCTCATATGCAAATGAGATGCAAACCGAAAACTAGTTAATTTGGCCTCTTGACATAACCAACAGGCTTTCGGGGGGAAACTGTATGCAAATGGAATGCAAATGACCAGCAGGGAGCACTTCCGGAACGTCCTGTCTTCTCGCATTGTCTGAGGTTTGCGTTGGGGTAGGAAGAAAGTTCAGGTGCATCTGCCTGTGTTGGTGCAACTGGAGCGTTACGTTAACAACAGCTGGCCTGTCACTTCATACAAGAAGGTGCCACCTTCAACAAATGCTACTTATGTTACATTAATTTCGCATTAACACCAAATAAAACGAACCGGGTTTGTCACTCTAGGCAGTTAATTACCATGTGTTGTTCCAACGCTACAAACTGGCCACTCACCAGGGCAGCGCTGCATATCCGTGGCATGCCAATTTAAACTGCCGGTCACTGGCTGCTACTTATGCAGGGGGGCAAACATTACCTCATCCCCGACAGCCGGGGTCAGTGCATGAAAGAGACGAGCCGACGTGCCAACTGACAGGGGTTCTCCATTAAAAACCGTAGTTAATGCTTTTATTAAGGCTATATTCATAGGTAGAAATATACCAAAAGCTGATCTCATCTCCATCAGTTTGAAGCAAAAAGCCTCTAATTCATTACAGTAGGAATCCTGATCAAATAAGCTCATGCGGACTGAATAATTCAATCCAATAAGAGGTATCGACGGTAATTCTTCAGACTTAATATAATTTCTCTTGGGAGACGGTTCGTGTCAATAAAAGCATTCTGTGCAAAATTATGATTCCGTTTAAAGGAACAGTTCAGATATCAAAACATGATACTATTATGTTTATTGGGTTGTAGTGATAACGTATGTTTACGAGCTGTTTAATTCATGAAATATAATTAAAATAGATTAGAGATCAAAAAAATATAAATAATAAAGCCCCCCCTGTGGTGAATATGTCTGTGGTGTTTTTAATATCCTTTAAGACAAGCCATGGTCAAATTCATAAGTCATTGCTGAATATTTTTTCTTTAAAATGGCAAACAGTCTCAAAAACGCAGTTTGAAATCGCTGGTGTTTCGAAAGTGTCACGAATTACCTTGTAGCCAATCACGTCAATGAGTGGATCTCTGAGATGGTGTGACTGTGAGTGAGAGGAGGCGGGGCTAACTAGCATATTCATAGAACTCCGTATACTAAATGAGGCTAGGGTGTAGTTACATTCAAGCTAATGAATAATGTATGATGATTTATTTATTTACAAGAAAAAAAAACATTTAAATATGTCATTTTGATGATCAATGATTAGATTTAAGGGATACAATTAAACGGGGGACTTTAAACAAAATTAATTAAGTAAAACAAAATCCATAAAATGATCCCATGATAGGAACCCCTAAAAGGTTATATATATATGATGAACCTGACAGGACCCTTTCAGCTCTTTCAATGCAAGTCTATGGGATTGTTCTGCCCAATTGATCGTCTACTAGGCAACGCTAACTTAAAGTAATTAATTATAATACTAAAATGCATGTGTAAAACACCATATGGGAGAATAATGTCATATATATATACTAGAGAAAGGAATTGACTAATATTTAGCCATCAAATGTGTGATGTCTGCTACACAATCAGTACATTCACTTATGAGAATGCCTTATTTTATGCCCATCTGGAAACTAAACCATCTGGATCAATCACACACATTTTAACTGACAATTCTATCTGATTAATTAACCATCACAGAGCTGCCTGCATTGTACGTGTAAGATTCTTAAGTATGAAACACATAATTAAATAATCTTACACAAGTTCAATGAGCAAATAGTACCAATCTAGAGGCAATCAGGCATGCGTCCTGACGTCCGTATCAATCAAATTTCTGTATTTCAACTAAACAGCCATAACAAATCTCTTGTGAAGTGTGCTTAAACATATTATGGTTTAGTACATTTCTAAGAACTGTACTCACAGATAATACAGCATGAATCAAATAAAAAGTGTACTATAATAGCATAGCAATTGATAGACACTTACTGCCCCAATAAACCTGAATTCACCCTATTTCCTATACATTTGAAACTCAGACATACCTCTTTTTTTTTGGTAAATAATGCCAAAGTCCTTTTAGGCAAGTAGTCATGCCACTCGGCCGCCATCTTGGCAACACCTCCGGGCAGCTATTTCGGACTAACAAGATCAGGCTCCTATCTAAATGAATGGTCAGAGAGTCAGAACTGCACTTTCACTGGTCAACAGGACATAAAAACTGCATGTATAGAAACAGCAGTAAAATACGATAAAAATCGCTGAAAAAGT
>JAOTRC010000004.1:2157049-2167677 GCA_027497675.1 Cyprinella lutrensis
ACTTTTTCCAGTTCAATCAACTTAAAATTTTAAGGCAACCAGGTTACTTACTTTTTTAAGTTAAACCAACAATTTTTTTTACAGTTGACTCATCAAGTATCCTCAGGTTTTAGTGAGGCTAAACCATTTGAAACCTCTCGTCTTAAATCAAATGGCGACAATACTTACTGTAAAGTATGATGAGCATTTACCATGGTAATACCATGCTTTTCTTTTTAGTATCGGGTGCATTTTCCAAATCTAACTAAATTGAGTTGTTCAAACTTAAATAAATTTAATAGATGACGCTATTTCAACATTTAATGTTAGACTCATTAAATATAAGTGCGTATTACTCTTAATTAGATGTTTTAAAGCAAAGTAAAGGAAATTTAAATGTGTCATTACTATATGAAGTGCTTGAATCATTTTTTGAGTGTATGTTGGTGTTCATTCAGTACCATGAAACCAAATTGTTAGTTGTAATGAAGTCACTCTGTAAAACCTGACGAGTTAGTTCAACTCAAACCGATTGCCTTAAATCATTTAAGTTTATTAACTCAAACAATTTAAGCATAAAAAAAATATTTGATTTGTTTCCAAGTAGCTCAAAAAATTATTGTTAAGATAACTTGGGTAAATAAAGTTAATAGTACTAATTAGTTACTGTAAACCCGAATAAGTTGGCAGAACTCAAATCACTTTAAATAGTATAAACTTAGTTAGCTTTAAAAGCTAATCTGCTGATGTAGTGCTAATATACTAGAAACAATATGGTATAAGCACTTACAAGCACTGAAGTACTTGCTATATGAGCGTAATAATTTAAAGGGATAATTTCCTCTCAAATCAAACTGAATGCACCACTTGTCACCATGATGGTAACTATCCTAAAGCCAACATTAACAGAAATTCTTCTGAATTAGCATAACAAAACATTAATCATTACTAAATCTCACACTTAACATTAATCTTACACACACAAAAAAAAACATTATATTGCACTTAATTTTAGCATTTACACTCTCTTTCGAGTGCCATCGGCAAAGCATGCTGGGAAATAGATGTCCCAGCCGTTTCAGTTAAACTTTGTCTTAATTAAAATAAATAATTTCATAAAACTCAAAACAATGAAACAGTTCAGTTTACTTCAAATATATTTTAGTTCTGTGAGCTTGAAAGAAAAAGAAAGCGCTAAATACTCATAAAAATTAATTTGACTGAACTAATTCGTTGAATTTAAGTTTGTCCTACTCAAACCAATTCATTATTTTGACCGTTATGATTCTGAACACTAAAAGTTTTCCAAAGTTAAAAAACAAGGCCCAATATTGCAACCACCAGTTTAGAGTCAGTATGAAACAGAAGTTGCATTGGTCTTCCCTGTTTGGACGAATATTCTTGTGTGAAACGCTTCTGGGAGAAGAACAAATGTGGGCGGGGCTGGATTGTGTCCGTGAGGACGTGATTGGACGATTGTGTTTTGCTCAGTTTGGAACAGGGAAACTGAACTGAAGTGTCTTATTTATTTCTGCTCAGAGATTACTGATGTTCCCAAATCCCAGGCCTTTCTCAATCATACACACTGGATCCAGTGTGTGTGTGTGTGGTGTGTGTGTGACCTCCCCCTCTTTCCCTGTGGCAGGAGCAGTAGAGTGGATGCTTCAGACCTGGAAGGCTCTTTTCAGCCTGGTCTCACACACACACACACACACACACACACACACACACACACACTGAGGTCCTGCTGCTTGGCTGCGCACCATGGGTCACCGGCTTACATTCGAAAAACTCAACTGAACACAGTCAAGCGTGTGGCTGGAACATACCTGACAAAACACAGCGTTAAAACAGATCCTTATACACTATATGTCCAACAAGACGTTTAAATAAAATGGATTTCTCAAACACATCGCTAGTGTTTAATTAAAAGAGGAGATTAGTTTGAAAAATGTAAGGATCTAACATTATTCACTGGGATTTCCTCGACTGAAGTGTGGGATAGAATCATTCGATCGTTAATCCTGAATTAAGCACATTAACTGGGCAATAACTGAAATGAATGAAGGACAAGGTCGATTGTTTTGATTGGGAGTGAAATATATCTATTCCTTGGCAGCAGGCTGGAAAATGAGACGAGTCTCTGAGAAAATGGAGGTCTATCACTGGTCAAAGGGGACAGTGAGACAGACCTGAATGTCAGACTCGGTGATTTAGCTCATGTTCAACACATCAGTGTAGTCCACATCCTCAATGTCCAGCACTTATACATGTCTGATGTGTTATGACTGACACTTATGACTGAATGAATGAATAAATGAATGAGTGAATGAATAAATGAACGAATAAATTAATACATGAATGAGTGAATAAATTAATGAATTAGTGAATAAATGAATCAATGAATAAGTGAATAAATGAATGAATGAATTAATACATGAATGAGTGAATAAATTAAAGAATTAGTGAATAAATTAATCAATTAATAAATGGATAAGTGAATAAATTAATGAATGAATTAATTAAAAAATGAACACATGGATATGTGAATAAATGAATGAGTGAATAAATTAATGAGTGAATAAATGAATACGTGAATGAGTGTATAAACGAATAAATGAATGAATGAATAAATTAATGAATTAATAAATGAACACATGAATGATTGAATAAATGGATGAGTGAATAAATGAATTAATAACTTAATGACTTAATAAATAAATGAACATATGAATGAGTGAAAAAAATAATTAATACATAAATAAGTGAATGAGTGAATAAATAAATGAATAAATGAATTAATTGATAAATGAATGAATAAATGAATACATGAATGACTGAATATGTGAATAAATGAATGAATGAATTAATTAATGAATACATGAATGAGTGAATGAATAAAGGAATTAATTAATTAATCAATCAATGAATGAGTGAATGAATGCATGAATGAATGAATGAATAAATGAATGGATGACAAATAAAATGATATTTAGATTCTATAAATATTAATTTAGTTTGAATTATAATAATATTTTACATATAATAATATATCGTTATATAATAATGCATATAGGAATATAGTATATTCCATTATAAATATATAATATAATTTGATTTAGTAATCAAAATATAAAAATATTCTATTAACATATTCATTTATATTACAATATTTTGTCACAATTAATATAATATGCTTTGTGGAATAAGGATAAACCAAGCAAAAAAATAAATTATTATTTTTTTATCTGTTTGTTTGTTTGTTATAATACTATATAAATATAATACTGTAATTAATATTTTATATACAATATATATGTATATAAACTCAAAATTATATTTAAAAAAATAGTCAAAAAATTACAAATAATAATTATAATATATTGTAATACAGCTACCTATTATACGTTTGAATTATTAAATTATATTATTAAACATTAATTATTTTAATAGCCAACATTACCTATATCTGCATACTGGTCACACCCCCAAACATTTGTTATCACAGAAAAGGCCAGACACGTGTGCTATCAGAGATATTAAAACAAAAGAAAACACATGTGCAGCGGACAAACATGAATATCTGCCTCTCAGGAGGGCACGAAGCGCGTTCCCGCGTCTCATCTCCTCTGCCCAATGATTGACGTGCACTGAAAGACACACGGGGGCGGGGCTACACGGTCGCTGCGTCCAATCAAGATACATGGGCGGGGCCTAAAGCATCGCAGAGTCTCTGAGCGCCGAGAGTGCTTCAATGTAACAAAAGCAGCGGGATGAAACAGTGAAATAACGCGCGAGTGTATGAAGCGCTTCGTTCTTCACGCGGGACCTGGTTGATAACACACACACACACACGCACACACACACTGGTGAGTTGAGTGGTTAAAAGGCTGGTAGTGGCTCGGGCTGTGAGTGACTGAGCTCAGGAGGAGTGCAAGAGAGTATTAGAGGAGTCTCCGACCGGAGAAGCGGAGGACCGGAGCGGGCCGACATGGACGAGCAGCCGCGCCTGATGCACGCTCATGCGGCCGTGGGGATGAGTGGACACCCCGGCCTGTCTCAGCACATCCAGGACAACACCGGAGCGAACGACGGAGACGGGAGAAAGCAGGACATTGGAGACATTTTACAACAGATCATGACCATCACTGACCAGAGTCTGGACGAGGCGCAGGCCAGGTGAGCTGTCACTCATCACACACACACACACACACAGATCTGGAATATTCATATTCACTTTCAACTTTAAGACGCCTGTGTGTGACACTTGATTAGAGAATAAAATAAAATACACCTCAGAAATATTCTCTTAATTATTTAAATAATTCCCAAAGCATATCCGTGACAGAAAAAAAATGCACTACATTTATACATTTTTATAAATAATATATTATTAATTTAAATATATTAATGAAAATAATATGTGCAATAAAACATGTACACACACACACACATATATATATATATATATTAGTAATATAAAACATACATGTTACATATACATTTTGTTTAATAATATATCCATTATATACAGTATATACGTTATATATATATATATATTACTTCACCATCACTTTTAAAGATAAACTTCCAGTAAATATTTAATTAACCTAATTTAATTGTCGTCAAATTATGATAAGAACCATACAATGCTAGTTACTGTTTTGACTGTAAACTTAATTAATGAATATGAAATGCTCTATTTTAGTGTTTTGAGCCATCTAAGCTTCTTAAAACAAGTGGAAAAACAAAAGCAATTATTTTGTAGTAACAATAACTGTGGGATTTTGTTTACTATAGTAAGGGAATATAGGCTAGGTAATATGTTTGACCTCTTTTATAATAATTGGCAATTAGCAATTATTGTTTACATGCGTATCAGGAGTTATTGACAAGCAGGCATCCAGAAACGGACTGATAAGACGATTGCTGTTGTCAGTGTGTCCAAACACATGTGCTGTGTAGTGACAGACATCATCTTTCTGACACGCAGAGCTCATTTTTTGTCAATAGAAATGAAAGAGATGCCAAGATAAAATCTGACAGACAGCACCGAGTCTCACCGTGTCCGGAATATTGTAAACGGAGGTTCTTAATTCATCAAATAGTGTTTAGCATTTATTATTTTTGTATATTTTAGACCTATGATTGTTCTTTAGTTAATCCATTCAATAATATTATCTAACAGCAATACATTTATGCATGTTATTTATAATTCAACTGTTGATTAATGTAATCTCAGGTCTGTTAACTAATGTTAACAGATGCAACTTTTGATTTTATTAATGTCTGTTAGTAAATATTAGCATGAACTTATAAATGCTATTGTCCATGGAAACTGATTAAACCTTATTAGTAAAGTGTTACCTAAAAATGTATACGCCCCACAATTACCATTGATAAATTAATACATTAATTAATCATAGTGTTTTTTTGCATATGGATGTGTTCAATAAAAACATGCATTTTCAAGATTTTTTATCACAACATTTTTTCTTTTGTCAAATCAAGTTAAATAATTTATTTAGTTCAGATAACTTATTATTTTGAGTTTCTGATGATTAAATCAATCTCCTTCATTGTATTAACTCACTTTTTCCAGTTCGATCAACTCAAAATTTTAAGGTTACTTAATTTTTTAAGTTAAACCAACAATATTTTTTTATTATAGATATATCTATTATAGCTAAATATTTTCATTATAAATTTTACTATAACTTTTCATACATTTTTTTACTATAAATATTTTCACTATAAATTTTCATAAATATTTAAATATTCACTATTTACCTGGGGTGTCTTGTCATAAAAACAATGTCACAATACAAAAATATTAGCGGTCCTAAACATAAAAGCAATTGTGTTGTTTTTATTTTCAACAATTTTGCGTTCTTCACTTCATTAAGTACATGTTTTAGTCCAAATGGACCAAAATGAACCATAACGATTTGCAGGAGCAATCAGAGGTGCCTGTGCGATTAGACTTAAATGCAGGAACATTGATGTAGGACTAATCTTAGACCACTTTGTCTCTCCCAAAGCTCTCTGGGCAAGGTGTCTCGAGCACCTACTCGCCTTAAAACCAGAAATTAAAACGATTTATAGACAAACCCCAGCAAAGAGGACCCTAACCCTATATTTAAGCTCAGAAGTAGCTCTTCCACCTGGAAAGCTGTAATTAATAGGGCCAAAAACCCTCCTGAAGTCTCACCTCTCCGTAATCTTCGAATGTAAATGAGGGGTTTAGTGCTGATATTACTGGACGTTCAGGAGAAACTGCAGAATTAGGACCTCAATCTTGGTTTTTCAGCCGACGTCAGGTTCACCTGATACGGTGATAGGGAGCAGTTAGCGGGCTAATACGTAGGCTAATACGCGTTTGCTACGGCAGCTTAATATTAAATTTACTGATGCTAGCAGTTAAAATGTATCTGCGTTGCATAAAATTGTCTATTCCAATTTTGCTCCTGTGATGTTTCATTAGTGCTGTGTGAAATAAGATTTTAACCAACTTTAAGCAGCGTGGCATTGCTAAAATTGCAAACAGACATGCTGGGCTGACCCTTCCATGCGCTCGACTGCAAATGGACTTTCAAGGCTGCTTTTGTCAGGAAGTAGGCATTAGTATATTCTGCATAGCTGCAGAGTTTTTATTGCTGTGTTTTTTTTTCCTGGAAAAAAGGCGCACATGAAATTCGCCCTGTTTATTTATTTAATGCATATTTCTGCATGTCTTATTTTGAATGATCTTTCAGTTCACATTAAAAACGACTTGCTCCGCCTCTGAAGCGATAGCTTGAACCCCCTCCCCTCCAACCACCATCATTTGTGATTCCCTACATGTTTTTTTTCTTATTTAAAGTTTCACTCAAAACACAATATCAGATTATGAAATTAAATTGAAATTAAATTATGACTTTAAATTGTCGTTTTGGTAGAAAAAGTACAAGTAATGTTTAGGACTAAATTAATATAGGCTAACTTTGCGTTCACAACTCAAAATAAACTTTTCTTGCTATTTTTGACTGATTTTATTGTTTACTTATTATTTACATTTACACTGTAAAAAAATATGTTCATCATTTGTAATCACAACATTTTTTCTTTTGTCAAATCAACTTAGATAATTTATGTAGTTCAGATAACATAATATTTTGAGTTTCTGGAGATTAAATTAATCTCCTTCATTGTATTAACTCATTTTTCCATTTCAATGAACTTAAAAATTTAATGCAACCGGGTTACTTATATATTTTTTTTAAGTTAAACCAACACTATTTTGTTACAGTGTGTAATTTCTTTTAAAGAACCAAAATATTTCACAAAAACATTTTTTTTTAAATGGAAAAAAATATAATTAATTTTATATGATTATTTATAAACATAAATAAAGAAAGAATTGGATTTTAAAGTAGTTTTTTAAGTATAGTCCAAAATTCAGATCAAGCATTTGGATACTGTTTTGTCAATAATGAAACATGTTCATAGTAATTGATTATAGTTAAATATCAAAGTGGGAATTTTAAGGAACACACAACACAATATATATATATATATTAATTTTACACAACACAACAACTAGGTTTTAAATGTATTATAAACATAAAACAAAATATAAATGTATACAAAAAGATTTGGGTTTTAAATGATTTATATAGGATATACTCTTCAAAATTCATTTTACTTTTCAAGACTTTATGCTCATGAAAATTTTCATTGTTATTGTTAAAGTTCAAAGTTAAATTTGTGATAAAGGATGTAATTTGAGGAGAAATTATTTTATAGGACTAGTTGGTTAAAATAAATTGCAATATGAACCAAAAATCTGACAAAAGCATCTTTTTTTGGCATTATTTTTTTTGTTGTTGTTGTCTAAATGCTTCTTCTTAATTTAACATTTTAAGTGTAGAATTACATTTTGGTCCACTGAATGTGTTTAATGTAATTTAAAGTTAGAAAAAAAAAAACAACCTCTTACCGTTTGTATAGGGGTTGGCCACTTTTTTGTTTGTCATTACTCTTGCCGTCGCATTATTTACCTGTGATAAAGAAAGCAGATATGAGAAGCAAAACACAAATCAGAACACAAAGAACACATGTGTATGTGCCACAGGCATGAGTGTGACAAAAATCTGGTTCATGCTTCTCCGCAAAAAAAAATAAAGAAGCTACATTCACATGCTAATCAGTTGAAAAATTATGAGAAGCTAAAATGAAAGCGATCCATCAAGCTCTGATCTTCTGTTTTCCTGCTGGATGTAGGATCTAATCCAGGCTGTTTGTAGAAGAACTGGATGATGACATCTGGTTCAACATGTAATGAAACATAGCTACTCTGGAAACGGGCTTTAATGAAACCCAGAGTATATTGGAATTCCCCACTAGCCAAGCTGTGGGAGCTTCCTTGAGGCTTTCTCTGAAATTTCATCTGCCACATTGTCTAGACAGTTCTACATATTCCCAGACACTACAACCTTGAGGCGGTGACTTCATGAGCACTAAATTTAACCTCAGGAAGGAGGAGCCATATTGTACAGGGTCTTCTGGTTATGCGTAACACCAGAAAATTAATCAAATCTTAAAGCTTAAAATGGTGGCTTATTTATCCTAGAACGTATATGCACTATAAATGAACCATAAACTTGAGGTTGTGGCGTTTCCCCATTCAAGTATATAGGAGCTGTATGTGCATGCCTGTTGCCTAAACAGAAAATAGCTGTTCGGGGACATTACCAAGATGGCTGCCGAGTGAACCAACTTGCCTTAAAAGGACTTTAGTAACACACAAAGAGGCCAAGCAGCTTGTTGGGAGGCGCCAAAGGAATTTAAACATGGCCGCTGGCAACAGAAGCCATGTTAGTATTTCACCCTCATGTTAATTAGCGTTAATGGCTTTCCGTTCCACAGGGCCCATGGAGGTCATTTAGCTTGAGGAAACAACTGGCCTCGACTCTCCCTTGATATATAGGTCTATGTATTGTTTGTGCATTACATGAATTATCTTAATTGTCCTATAGAAAATCTTAATAGCCCTGTGGAGAAGAGGGAGAAAAAAGAGAGAGAGAAGTCTGTGTCCTCTAGTAAGAGATACAAATGGATAAATACACCTCGGATGCTTGGGATAAACAAGTGGGATTATACAGGTTTTTTTTACGCACATTGTAAGTGATGATAAAATAGTTCAAAAGCTTTTTTTTATGTACAGCTGCACATACACATCAAAGCAGAAATGATCAAATCTGATGGCATGCACATCAAATACAATAATTATTACATGTCACAAGTGATATTCATCCATAAAATCAAAAAGACACATTAAACGTGCAGCATGCAGACAGCAAGTGAGCGGTAGGGATGCATTGCGATCAAATGAGACGCCGCATGCATGTTTCATCAAACAGACAGTGCTTATGTTCTCATGGGATGGGGATGATGTGGTATTGATAGTTAGATTAGGAAAGCACCTCAATTTTGCGTCCCTCTACGATTGTACCATTTAATTTCTCCCGTGCGCGGTCTGCGTCTGCGCTCGTTTCAAAAGTTACGAAACCAAAACCCTGAGATGATGTGATCATAAAGGATTCCCATTAAAGAATGAATGGGATGATTCAAGATATTTGAATGGGCAACAAATAAAAGTGAGCGAGAAAAAAAGAAAGATAGAAAGAAAGAAAAAGAAAGAAAGAGAGAAAGGTCACAGTCAGCAGGGTTGCAAATTCTATGCATTAGTAAGAAGTGAGATTAGGACTTAAGGGTGAAAGCTACTGGAAGAGAGACATCGAGAGACAAAGCATTCTGGGATTACATTCAACAGTGACGAATTCTGCATTTGGTAATACTGAAACATTTGGCGTGTATGCATGTGTACATTACAGTGAGTCTTTCCAAGCATATCAGTAAGTATCAAACTGTCACTCTTTATAAACACAGATATCGTCCTTGTCTTTAAATGATATAAACAATGTATGGAATATTTCCAAGGCCACATTGAGGCTCAGAAGTTAATGCACACAGTCCTGCGCTCTAGCTGGGAAGTGCCTGCTCTGTCCCCGCACCCCCACCTCTGCTGTCAGCTTTGAGTTATGGCCAACTGCTTCCCAAACGCCATATCCGGAACAGCTATTAGGTATGCACTGCAAACAAGAGTGTGGAACAAGCCCTGGTCTTTTAGTTCATACACACTATGCAAGTACGGCCTGGTAATTGCTTTGGGAGGCCTGTGAGTATGATATGCATACATGGACACTCCATTCCTTGTGTCTGGCATGAATAAAGACCAGCCCAGGAGTCCTTGGCCTGCGAGGAAAAAGCAAAATCAAAAAGGAATGGGGCGCAAAATTAATCCTTTTGACATTTTGCGCTACTGTGTTCAACATAGCGCGTGTAGTTTTCCCCTTTTATCACGGATTTAATTAGCTTACACAGCTAGAAAGCTGAGCCGCTATCTTTCGAATAACACAAACTTACACTACGCGCTGTTGCAAAACCTAGTGAGCTGCCTACAGAGGCAGTATTTTAAGGGATCACAGGAACAGAGGCTGTTCCAAAAGGTAATGGCACCTCAATTATGCAGCTTGTAATAAATATGTCTAAAAATCTGTACCATGTAATTTCATATAACATACATTATATAATATGCAGTGTTGATA